>BGPR01000855.1:157632-273529 GCA_013235015.1 Araneus ventricosus
GTGTTCAAATTGCATATTTAGTTCAAAATGCACATTACGACTGTGTGTTGGCGAGCGTTTCGTTTATTTCACTCAAGTTAGTACAGTTGGCGTTTGACCTTGGCGGTCTACGAATTAAATTGTAGCGAGTCGCTCAAACGCTCTTCGGAAATTATGGCAACCCCCTGAACCTTAACTTCGTTCTGACATTCTCCAGATGAAGGTATGGTGAAATCTTGCGTGATATCATTCTGTAGTAAGATTTCTTAGTCAAAAACGTTAAATAACGTTGTGGTACCTCAGCGCGCGTAAAAATTGAAAACATACGCATTTTTTTGCAAAATATTAAATATTGAGTAATGGGGAATTCATCAATTTGATATGCTTCATTGTAAATCACCATTCACAATTTTTCTCTCAAAATAACCAGGCCTTGGCTAAATACCCCTAGAATATTTACCTACCCACCGGATGTTTACCTACCCCGCATTACTGGTCGTATGCGAGAAAGTTTCGGGGAGGCCACTCCCGCTGGTTTAAGGTTCATGAACGCTTTATAAGTTCTGATTCCATTTAAAAGACATCTGAAATGAAGCATTTTCTATTCACGTATATTTATAGCATCTGAAGCATATGTATATGTCTGGAGAATGACACATTTTGACCTTGCTTTCCCATTTCTGAGACACTCAAAACAGTTTTCACAGTCAATCATTTCTGAAAAATTTCGTTCGACATTTTAAAGCACTTCATGAAATTGTTTTTTGTAAGTAAATCTCGTGCCAAGATGTTGTTCTGACAACTTTCCTATAAATGAATTCGTTTTAACAATGCTGTTTTTTATAAATTGCGCTAAAATTGTAAGTATTTCTCATTGGATGTATTCACACGATCTCTTAGTGCAAAGTCAATAGCCACAATTTCGAGTTTTCAGAAACTATAGCTTTTAAAAAGGGAATTTATATATGACACCTCATCAGTTTTTATGACATCAGAAGAGCGTAGGAGATTTGATCAAGACTGATGTAATCAGTTAGTGCACGTGATACAAAAGTGTTTTCAGACCTTTTAAAATATTTTTAGATGTCATCAAACCCAGTTTTAGTTTACTTAATACGAAAGGACTGGATTCATTAAAATCCTGCTTTTAAAAGGTTTTATGAGAAATACAAAATCTGTAAACAGGATCGAGGAATTGGAGATTCAATGATGTGAATAGATAATTGATTAAGAATTAATAGATCAAGAATTTGATAATCAGCAAGCCATTGAATTTAAGATGTAAATAATAAAATTAAAAAATAACAATAAAATCAATTTTAAGGAATCGGCGCAATGAAATGTAACTCAATTTCATCAGTGGTTGAATATAGATAGACTGGAAATTATAAGCATACATAATGTTTTGGAACATAATAAAGGTTAACGAAACATTTTGAGCTTAGAAAAATATATTGTAATTGCAGCCTAATAGGAAATAATTCAAATTATGTTTGATTTTAGAGATTTTGTAAAGGATTTCTCTGGTTGATTTATTTTTCAGATCTGTTTATTCTTATTTTGGTTTACTTCAATTTTTCAAAAGTTGTAAACTTGGAAAATAAAAATATCATTTGGCAATAAATTCTGAAAATCGTTGTAACTCAGTATAGCTGGCGAGAGTAAGCTGAACAGTGAAAATGTAAATACAACAGTTTGACCCAGATAACATTTATGTAGGCTTAGAAATACGCAATCTCTACTAATAATAAAGGAGAATGTGTGTGTGCGTCTGTGTGTGTTGGCGCTCTACAGGCCAGGAGGCTGGACCTAGAGCTACGAAATTTGGCACAAACATACCTTGTAGGGTGGGAATGTGCACCTCGAAGCACTTTTTTGATATTTTAATTAATTAAAATTAAGCGAAATTTTGGCGTTTTTCCTTAATAACTTTCAAAAATATTACAGCAAAAAATCATTTTTACACCATCAGAAAGGGCAAAAAATTACATTTTCAATGATATCAATTAAGTTGACGTACAATTTTTTCCCTCTAATTTTAATAAATTTTTAAAAATATTTTCTGGCATAATTTACAACAATACTTTTCATTGTTGCAACGCAATTCAAACCGTTTTCTTTGTTTAACAAAATATTTATTTGCATGTTTCTCTTCCACTGTTGAAAGCTATGGTAATACCTTAATGTTTAATGATATGTTTTAATCAGAATATTTTCGTCCAGCTAACATGCTGCTGGATGTAAAATGTGCCGCGACATTTTAAAGTTAAAATCAAATGAATATTTTACAAGATGAATAAGAGATTGAAGTTGATGCCGACAACGAGCAATTGTATGCTACATGATACAGACAATTACTCGACTCCATTAGGGACGTTCATGCAGATAACGAACAGAATAGGTACAAGGATACTGAAAGAACATGGGTTAAATGTCTATCAAGAATTTAAATTTAAAATTACTTTGTTAAAGGAACCATGAATATAACTTTATACATAAGAAATTCAGTTGAAATTATTATCCCGGCGAACAATCTGGTCGCCGAAGGCGCCTAGTTGAAAATAAAGGAGAAAGTTTAAGTACAATTGCACACAAAGAATGAAATGGAAGCAAATAATGAGCTATTTTCTTTGCGAATCTTAATCTGAAAGCATTTGAAATGTTTATTTAAATATCAAAGCTAAGCATTCTATAAAACAATTCAGAATGAGAACTATTTGCTCGGTCCATGTATAATTCCTGACATGGGATTGGTTTATTAATTTATTATTGGGTGTTTAAATAATATATTGAAATTTTTCCTGCATTAAAAACCATTTGTAATTTTTTTTATTTATTAAACTGCCTTTTCGAATTATTGTGTAGATATTTATCTTATTATAATTTCCATTTTTTTCGAAATTATGATGCTGATTTGTCAGTGATACTAATAAAAGACGAAATTGAATAATTCATCAATCTATGCAACTAAATAAGATAGATGCTGGCATGTCCGGCTAATAGTTGATGAAATAAGGGTAATCTATATTTTTGACAATAGATTCAATGTCCCCTTTTATTAGAGTTTGATGTGTAAATGTGAACTTGTGCATGGTTATCTGTCTCATTTTAGTTCGAACTATTATTCAGTTTGAAAAAAGCACACTGAATTACACGCAAATCATATCTATTATTCGTAACAATAAGGCTCAAGTTCACTTACTAAAACTTATCATGATAATAAAATAGTTTAGTGTTTAATGAATAACATTTGATGAAATATAGGGCGACAGACTGAAAACCACATTTCTTTGTTGAGTTTTTACCCACAAAAAATTGTATTGTACTATGTTATCAGTCGTCTAGACAAGCAAGAATTCCCGTGATATCAACCAAGAATTTTTATTTTACTTGCCTGTGTAGTATATACTAGCTGTTCAAATTGAGTGGGTGTTGTACATTATGCGCGTTCTCACGTGAGTGCATTCGTGCTGACTTAAACATAAGAATAAGAATTTAAGCTTACAAATGCACGTTAAAAATAGCAGTCATTCAGTTCAAAGTCTTCTGAACTGAAATGAATTCCGAAAAAGTATCTAAAGCGATTTCAGAAAATATTAGTGAAGTTTAGTATGGTCTGAGTAATGTTCCTTTAGAAGCTGCACGAGGAATAATTTGGGACCGATCTCGCCATTTTGAACCGTGGTCAGATGACAAAGACGATACTTGAGACAAAATTAATGCACACTCTCACAATCTGACCATATTAATTAATCTAATTTCAACACAAGAATTCAAGCTTTATATTCAGACATCAGTATTTAATTCTATGAATTTCAAGCAACGTCATATTTTGGAGTTAATACATTTATCGAAACATAAGTTATTGATGCTCAGAAATATAGCAAAGTAACGCATTTGTAAAATTCTTACATTGAAAACTGTCTCCACTTACGAAAAATTGGAAAGTCAGCACTTCCTCAAACTAAAATCTCCTGCTGTATGTAGATCCCCGATTAGCATTGTTGATAAAATAATGCCTTAGTTACTTAAGTTTGAAAGCCATATTCTTCAAATTAGTGATCTTCCTGAGCAAAGCACCGGCTACAGTATTCCTCTCATATTTCGAATGTGACCTGCTCATTCAAGGATAAATGACTCTCCTGGGATAATATTTTTCATCCACTTATGCTTTTAAAAACGTAAAATAGGGGAAAGTGGGGTAAAACCGGTAGTTAGGCCTACTGTTAAAATATTCGACTGAGAGTTTGCCAAATTTTATTAAAATATTCATTGTTTATCTGAGTACAATATATCTTTCCAGAAAACTCACAGTTTCATTAATTTTTTTTACCAATGATATTTTTATAAAAAAAGTCATTAAACCCGGTTTTACAAAAATAGTGGGGTATAACCGAGTACACATGTTAACTTTATGGGAAATTAGGAAAACTCGATTTTCATTGGAAAAGTTACAATCGTTTTTACTTTTTATGACAATTTAAGAATATTAGTTACAAAATTCATATGTAAAGCAGTTGTCTTCTTCCTCCGCGCCATTGCAGCTTTCGTGGGAACAGCTAAGACAGTTTTTACATTGGATTAACCATTCTTATTTATTTAAATTAGAAAATTCAACATTAAAATATAGACAATCAACGTCTGATGTGTTTTTATGTCCTTGATAGGAGGAATCATCAATACTGACTGTCCCGGTCTTACGCCGCTTGGGAGTACCTGATTTTACCCGGAGTGCAGAGGTTATAGAAAAAGAAATAGAATAGCACAATTATTGGAGTAAATCCTTATTGTTTGATAGGGTATAAGTCCTTAGTAAACGTATAATAAGCTGGACTAAAAATGGTTTTTTAACGTGTTATGATTTTTAAGTAAGGATAATTTAAAATTAAATGAACATTAGAAAGTTGAAGTCTTAAAACAAATAAACCTTCATAGAAACAGTGAATTCAACAGTTGCAACATGCCACTATGACTGTTCCTTTTTCTAGACTAGTAGAGTGTACTTCAGTATCTGTCCACTAGAAAGAAGAATTAATAGTGCCAGAATCAAAGGTACCCGGTTTTACACAACTCTCCCCATGTCCAAAAATATTGACTCCATGGCGGTTTCTTTGCAATAACTTCCTGTGGTGTGCGCCATATCTCGACAATCGTTTAAGAATGGCGACCTTTCATTTGTATCTTCGTCTTTGATTAAAAAAAAGTCCACAAGAGCTTATTCTACCGAAGTGTGAAAGCGATAAAATGTTGCAACTGGTCAGAAACTCATAAAAGACGATCGCTCATGGACATGGTGCATTGTTGTCAAAGAGCACCCAAGTTTTCGTATGATATGGACCTGATCACTTTGGAAGAAAAGTTTTCTCGTAGCGCAAAGAAAACTCTCTGTGAACTGTCCGACCGAACGGATTCAAAATGATAAATGCTGCAAATTTCTAAGCAATTTCTCTGTGCCTGCTCTGCCCAATTTAACTCGAAATTTCATACTCGTTAATCGTTTCGTCACCCTTTTGTCCATGATGTCATCGCAGTCTACCACATCCGCGTGATACCTAAAACATGACTTTAATAACTCTCGATGTGAAGAACATAGTTATATCACTTAGCTTATTGTATGTCCGTAAGGACAGAACAGAACACCACTTCATGTCCCTGAGACTATAACCTTTTGGTTATTTAAACAGTGTTGCGGACATGAATTGGTAGAGACATCGGAAGACGCTCCTAAACTGCCTAGCAAATAATGGCTAATGCAGACAGATGGAAAAGGTTACAAAAATACATATCTAAAAATCTTGGATAATATACAAGAAACAAAGGGGAGTATCATATAAAATCATATACAAACAAAAATCTGTAAAAAGGAAAGAAATATGAGTATTAAGTGTACAATATCAACAAACAAGAGAGCAAAAAACTAGTCAAATAAAGAAGCCCACAAAAACAAACTAAAATGCGAGTGTTAAAGCACACGTGTGTCTGTTCTGTTGATTGTTCTTTTCTCCATAAAGTGGAAGTTCTTCTGTGTGGAAGCGGAGAATAGTTCAGGTGCGCTGTCACTTCCACGAAGAGGGCGCAAAAAATTCCCCATGTCGGCTTGCAGGTAATGGAAAAGGCTTGAAGTGAAAGATGATCATGGATACCTTGAAAATCATTAAGATGGTGTAGCAATCGTTGGATTTTAAGTCGGGAGTCTTTGTTGGAAGCGACGTTGCGGAACCAGACTAGCTCATGTTGCTTGCCGGTTTACTCATGTGGAAGGTGCAGTCAGAATGCACTCTATCGCATAATCCAAAGGAGCGCCGTTTGTGTTTCCACATGGGCAATTTGCTGTCGAGGCAAGGTTAAACCTTTTCAAGTACGAGGGAAATGGGCAGTGTCCTGTAAAAAACAGGATTTCTTCCCTTTCCAGTAGCATGATTGAGTCGAGACTCTTGGCAGAATGTTAAATGTGGACATCCCCGTATCTTCATCTTCCCAGTCTGACTGCCAGTCCTCCATCATTTTCTTCTTGAAGATTGATTTCAGGAAGGAAATCGGAGCCTTAACAGATAGTGGGTCTCTATCAGAATCCGCAGCTTCTTTTGCCAATCTGTCCACCTCTTCGTTTCCTTTGTAGCCCACGTGAGCTTTGATCCAAGAAATGTGTATATGCTTATTTGTGATAAGGCTGTTACAGATATCTCTAGATGTTGTGTTTCTACATCTTGGTTTAGCTGCCTCCTTGACACTCGCCTGATTGTCCACTAGAATTGTGATTGGCTGGTGAGGGAGGCTGGTTGCATGGTCTGTTGCATGTTTCAAAGCCAGAAGTTCCGCCTGGAAAACTGTATTGTAGTCTTGCAGTTTTGCCAACCATCTGTAGACTATATTTTGTTCTGACCAGACGCAAAATGCTGCCCCTACACCTTTTTCGGTCTTTGAGCCATCCGTGTAGATGCGGGTGCCCGATGTTATACCCCTTACAGCCACCAAAGAAATCTGTTCTTCTGTTGAACATTCAGCGGGATGTGCAGCCCAGCCCGTTTCCCCTTTTTCAACCTCTCCAGGAACGAGACTTGTCAAAGTGTCCGGAAGGGAGATGTTCAGCCTTCGAATGGCTGTGACTATGGCTGGAGGTAGAGAGGAGGAATTCCAAGTATGACTTGGAGCGCCGAGGTTGCTGCGGTTCTGTATGTTCCTGTAAGAGCAAGCAGGAATGGCCTTTGGATGGTGTTAAGCTTCCTTTTGATTCTAACTGGTGGGTCTAGGCACCAGACTGCAGCTCCATAAGCAAGCATCCTTTCTATACAGTCTTGTACAGCATTCTTCTGAGTTTAAGGGAAAATCCCCAGTTTTTCCCCTGTAATCTTTAGTAGGTTCTGGTAAAAGTAAATTATTTGGTTGAGAGATTTCTAAGGTGCGCATTCCAGTTTAGTTTGTCATCTATAAGGAGTCCGAGATATTTTATTGTTTGTTTTCTTTGGATTGTCTCTCCTTGTCAGCGAATCTGGGGGGGGGATTCTTGCTAATTTGCTGAAGAGGATGTATTGAGTTTTGCCTGTAGAAATTTGAAGTTCATTTTTGTTGGCCCAGTTAATGAATTTTTCTATTGCTGCATGGATTCGTACAGGCCAAATTACTAATTATTGTACTAATGATATCACTTAACATACTATCTTATTTAGGACTCTAAGTCACTATTGCTGGAAGAAAAACCCCTTGCTTCTGTTTGTTGACACTCTACAAAGATAGATCTGGAGTTTTCAGATACTCCTACTTAATATTAGAAAGTTTGAATGAAAGCCATATAATATTTTATGAAAAGTCTATGATACGAAAACATTCATCGACAGTCAGTTTACATCATGGAAGTACTATCAACGTATTATGTGAATATGTGTGTCGATGTTGAAGATGCGTTTATTAATACTAAATGTAAATCCAAATTAAAGTAACTTCCGTGTAAAGTAAGAGTTCTGAAATATTATTGTCTTTAAAATTTGTTACTTGTTTAAAATTTCTTAGAAGTTAGTTAGAATTGGAAAATTTCAAGATTTATTTAAATTTAAGACAATCAATGAAAATACAAAAAAATTCTAAAATTCCACGTACGGATTTGGAGAAGAAACAAACAAACAATCATCCTCAACAACAACAAGAATATGAAAGTCTATGCTCAGAAATACAAGCATGATCTGATTTTATTTTATTTGTTGGAATACCATCCTTTTTGGAACTATATGAAATATATTACTGATGAATCTCGTAATTTTGAATCGTGGTCGGATGATGAAGGCGAAATTTGAGCCTCCCTCTAACTTTTGAAACTTCAACTAAAATCGCGCTGTAAACAATTTAGCAATTACAGATTTAATGTACATAAGCATGTGTATTAGAAGTTAAAAATATTTATCATCTGCATTCTTTTTGTAACGATGACTTTCAAAATGTGCATGGACAATCAAAATCATGATGCACATGACATCCTTTGAACACCGAAATTTAACTTGTTGCATTCGCGATTGTTAATTGTTGATTCTGTGGAAACTCAATGGAAGTCATTAACTATCCCGAATCATTGCTCCAAAGCTAAGCCAAGATTAATATAGATCTTCTGTGAAGAGGGCATGGAATGTAGATTAAGGTTTAAGATATAAATTTGTTTTCTTTGTTAATCGAGAAGTTCTGCTAAGAACGAGAACATATTTATGAAGCGTTAATTCATAAATAATCAATAGATGACATTAGAAATTATCAAGGAATAAATAATTTAAAAATAATTACCTTAAAATTTCACGACATTTATGTCCTTTCTAATAGAATTAAGGAGGCATTTTAGTAAGTGTGAGGTCTGACTAGTTCTGATAGGCCAAGTCTGTCTGGGTCAGTCCTGAATGCATTTGAGGCAGAAATGTCTCGAAAACTTAGAAACGTTGAGAAATTCCATTTTGTGTCAGAAACTAATAGATCAGTCCACAGATGACAAGGATACAATGGCGGCTCGTTCAATGCGGCTGCCAAGCTGCAGTACTTTCTGCCATTATTTCGAAAATCTACTTATATTTTTACTTAAAAAATATAAGTAGATTTTTTAGATAGAAAAATATAATTAGATAAGAACATTTGTTGCCACATCCTTATTGAGATTTTTACAACCTTACGAAATTGAAGATAAAAGTAATTTTTAATTAAATTTTTTAAGCAGTTTAATTGTGAAAATGTATTAGTATTTTGTGAAATTTCAACTGACGCCAAAGAAATGCATAGAATTGTTTTTATGTTGCAACTCAGAATTTTTCGAAAAGATTTATGCGCATGTCCAAATGATGTATTGATAGGGAAATAATGAGGGAAAAGGCAGTTTATGAAGCTGCAAAGCTCTATTGACTCTATCCCTAGTCAAGTCATTCCTATCCTATCTCTGTATTTTGAAATCGTCAATTCCTACCCTGTTCTTTTTTCCCCCTTCTAACTAAACCTAAATTGGTCTCTTCAGTTTTAATCACTTCGTTTCAAAATTTACCCGATTTCATCCTTTATACGTATTATTTAAAATGCTATGTTTTCCCATAATAAGAGTATTATTACATAATTACCATAAGTAATTTATTCAGATAAAGATAGAAGTTTTAAAAAGAGAAAAAAACATATTTTGGACAAAGAGGATAAAACAGACATTAAAACCTGTTCATTTATTGCTCGTAAAAGGCGGAAATTTTTAAAATAGTACATTGGTTGGGTTGGTTTTTTTTGGCACAAGAGGCATTGCATTGACTATAATGCGCTAGACAAAATTGTAAATTTGTGTCAAGATAATAGCATTATATTACACATGTATGGAAAACGATGGAGAAATTTTCAATAAACTGATAAAACGTTTATATAAGAAAATAAAATCCAATTGCTTTCAAGAAAGCAGAAAGATGGACATGAGGAGTCTTTCCAAGTAACACAGATAAAGAAGTCTTAGTAGTTTTAAACAGTTCAAACGTCGGGAATTAAAATTTTGGACATTCAGAGAGAATATGATAAACAGACATAGTACAGTTATATTGAGAGCATACTGGTGCGCGTTTTCCAAGCAGAAAAGTGACGAAGTGCAAATCTAGTTTGTCCTCTACGTAGTCGAGTTAAAAGAGTATCTGCCTTTCCGTTTGTTAAAGAAGGCCAGAATTCAACCGAAGGTTTGACTGAGTGAAAAATAAGACATTGGATTTAAAAAATTGTGTTATTTTTGAATATTTTTTGCAGCATTGCTCGTTTCTGAGTTGATAAGTTGTCACTGCAAAGAAAGGACTGAAGGGGAAAAGTTGCAATGAATTTCAAACATTTAGCAGGAAAAGTTGAAAATAGTTATTACATCTGTTTAAAGTGATGCCTCGATTGCTGGCAGATAAGTTACCTTGCTTCGTCACTAACGTTCCCTTTTCTGTATTAGTTCAGGCTACAGAGACTGCACCTGTGTTGAACTAGCCGTCAGCCGGAGACCATTTAAGGCGAATTCTTGGTAAGATATCAATGGGAAAATGTATTTTGGCCTTCCAGTGACGTCACTAGAGACCAAATAGGGCGGCACTGAGCGGAAGTAAATGGCCAGACGCTTTGTTGTTTCAGGCTTTTCCTTAATAAGGAGATGTAGTAAATGAATTTATTTTTTGCCACTTTTTTCCGCGATTGATCACTAATTCGTTCAGCTTTTTCACGCCGTGATGAAACAAATTCAGTTAGTTTTTCCTAAGAATCCGATTGATAAATGTCACGTCATACCAATAGTCTATATATCGCCATTTTTGCAGCGAATTGCGTTATATTTTGATAAATATGTGAAACGAAATATATTTTTTGCTTGCTTGTATACGTACTATACAAAGAGAAAGTACAGGTGGTCATAAATTATAGGATCCATTTCAAAAATTAATAAAAAAACAATAATGTTACAATTACGGTTTTTTTAAAAATGAGAGCGCATTTTAAAAGTTAGTTTCTAGCTAGGTAACGCGCCGTTACGGTGGTCTAGGTGGTCGTAAATTATTAGAAAGCATCCCATTTTTGAGAGGCATTATCTGCGAAATTAAAAATGCTAGAAGAAAAATAAAAGAATTTTACGCTCTTTAATTTGTTAAATCAATTGTAATTGGAAAACTGAATAGTTTTCGAGATATTCAAAAAAGACCTAAAAAGGAAACCAGAAAAAGCGCATCGGCTTTTGCTGTTGGGTAGCCATTGCGTATGAAAATCTCTCGATGCAGAGAAGTCAGAACGCCGTAATGGTACGCCGCCTGTCTGAAATAAACTTTTTTATTTGATCTCTCATTTAAAAGAAAAAACGCAGTTGTAACAATATTAGTTTTTAAAAAATTAATTTTTGAAATGATGGGTTCAATAATTTATGATCACCTTGCACTGTAAAAAATATCCGTTTTTTTCCCGGACTTTTTCCGTATATTTGACGGTTTAAAGCTGTTTTGTTGACAAAACGGTTTTTCACCGTTTTCCGCTCCAGCCATAAACGGTTTAAAACCGTCAGATCAAATTCTATTTTTCGTCATACGGTATTGCTTTCCGTACGATAACTTTCCCTTTTCTTAAATGTAATTTTATTGCATTCATTTCATGTTTTTAATAGGGTTCCATCTCCGCTATTGTTTACACATGTTGCAGTAACCTGTTGTCACTCATGAAAGCTAACCTTCAAACACGTGTTCTGGCAATAGTTGATTTTTACACCACTAGAAGGCGCCACTAGAGCTATAGTGACTTCAAAACTCAAATAGATTATTTTTACTTCAATTTCTGAAGTCTCCGGTGGTCTAGTGGCTAGAGCGACTGCCTTTTATTTCTATGAACGCGGTTTCGATCCCCGGCTCGGAGGAGTTAGAAGTTTTGTCACCATCTTGCATCGAAATCGTCCAAGTAAGTTCAATTAAAAATTAAACTAATTGAAATTAATAAGTAAGCCTTGATTAATTAATATTCCTAATTGATAATACACATCAGAACATTTCAACTTAACTCGAACAGAAGGAGAAAAACAACTCAACTCAGTCGATGACGTCACTTTCTTAATAAGACAAAATTAATTTGGGGAAAACAAAGTTACTTTTAAACTATTTTTTAATTAACAAATAAACAGTCACTACACAAAAGACACTTCACATTACACAAAATTAATATTTACAGTAAATAAAAATAGTTATAATTAATGTTACAAACGGGGGGGAATAACTCAATCCCAGACAGGGTCATGTCCATCGTCCAACTAATGAATATCACGGCAAATATACTCAGCACGGGAGGTGGCGCTGCAATCGTCCAATGGGATCGTTACAGAAAGAGAATACGTCCACACTTTTTACGATTCCATCCTCTCCAAAAACGGTTTATTTGAAAACACTTGTTGTACGACTGAAAAATGGAGGACGAAGTCAATATGTACGTGCTTTATTGGATGACGGTTCTCATCGTTCTTATATAGAAAAGGACTTGGCAAGAGAACTTAGACTTTTACCTTCAGGGAAGGAAACACTATCTCAAGCGAACATTATCGTTATACTATCATCGTTGAGAGAATAGATGGAAAGCTTTCATGCCAAGTGTCAGTGCTAGATCAGCCAAAAATCTTCACAACACTTCCAAGAGTTCCTTACAAGCATTTTCTAGCTGAACTTCAAAACCATGGTATTGTCTTAACTGATATTGGGGAAGAAACTACTCCCATAAGATTACTACTCGGGGCTGATGTACTTGGAAGAATTCTATCAGGAAGAATCGAGGTGCTAAAATCAGATATATCCGCTATTGAAACAAGCCTTGGTTGGAGTATTTTGGGAAGTGAGAAGAAGACAACCGTAATTAACATGGTAACTCTCTGCTTACAGAACTTTGAAATACCAAAGATTTGGGAATTAGAAAAATTAGGTATTGTTGATCCCACAGAACGTAAAACTACAAAATTGTTACAAGACGAGACTCTAGCCCATTTTCAAGAAACAGTTAAGAAAATAGAACACAGGTACGAAGTTGTCTTCCCTTGGTTGGCTGGTCACCCACCTGTGTATGACATGTATGATGTTGCTGAATATAGTCTGCGTTCATTAACAAAACGTCTATTGAAAGAAAATATCTTCGAAGCCTACGATGATGTTTTGAGACAGTGGCAAAGGGATGGTATAATAGAAACTATACCGGAGGACGAAATTTCGAAGCCAGGCCATTACTTTCCACATAGGCCAGTCATCAAGCCATCAAGCACTACAACTAAAGTTCCAGTATTTGATGCCTCCTTCAAACGACCTGTTACGCTTCTCTAAATGAATGCTTAAGTGTTGGTCCTAGCCTTTCAGAGCAGATTCCTCCACTTCTGTTAAGATTTCGTACTGGTTCCATAGGAGTTATTGCTGATATTAAACAAGCTTTCTTGCAGTTGGGTGTCAGACCTGAGAATCGTGATTTTTTGAGATTGTTGTGGTGGAATATCAAAGATCGATCGAAATTAGAATTCTTTCGACATTGTCGAGTCGTCTTTGGGGTGACTTCCAGCCCATTTCTCTTGAATGCCAGTATTCGTCACCACCTTAATTCAACTGAATATCAACTCGAATCTCTTCAGACGACTGTCGAGAAACTTAAGCGAGATTTCTATGTAGACAATTTAACAACCAGTGTTGAATGTCAAGAAGAATTAGAACAATTCAAGACGCAAACTATGGAAATAATGAATGCAGCGTCTTTTGAATTAAAATGCTGGGCTCACACCGGAGTTCAAGATCAGGAAAATCAAAGCGTACTTGGCATTAAGTGGGATACAGAAACCGACGAGCTATACTGCGTTAGTCCTCAAGTTGAGATTGGATTCAATGAAATTGTTTCAAAGAGAAAATTACTTTTCATTGTTAACAGTATATATGATCCTATTGGTTTCACTTCACCTGCGACACTATTGCCGAAACTTCTACTCCAAGAAGCTTGGATTAATAAATTGGATTGTGACGAGGAGTTGCCCATCAGATATGCAATTGCGTTATCAGAAATGGGCTAAACATTTAGACCGTGTCGAAAAATGCAGAATTCCTCGTAGGATACTGCGTGGAAGTGCAGAAAAGGCCACCTTGCACATATTTACAGATGTTTCGGCTTATGGGTATGCTTGCTGTGCCTTTCTTCGATGCGAAGAAGAGGAAGAAGTGAGAGTCTCACTGGTTTTAGCAAAAGCTAGAGTGGCTCCTGTTAAGAGGCCAACAATTCCACGACTGAAGCTTTTAGGAGCTGCCATTAGAGCTAGAATTTCTTCAACAATATTAGAAGCTTTGAAATTTCCTTTGAAGACGTATTTTTGGACAGATTCCATGATAGTTTTGGGATGGATTACTAACACAGAACCCTGGAATACATTTGTGGGTGACAGAATTAAAGAAATACGAGAACTGACAAATGCAGAAGATTGGCGATTTGTCCCTGGAGATATCAATCCAGCAGACTTATTTTCCTGCGCATGTGATTGGTCTGAATTTTTACGGAGTCGATGGTGGGAGGGGCCGAAATGGCTCTACGAATGCCCAGAATTTTAGCCATACAAAGAGATAACCCTTCCTGAAGAAGCAATGATAGAACGACGAAAGACTGTCGTCGTGAACCTTAATAACGAACCCAAAGAAAATTTTGGAAATAGATTTTTATACTTTTCCAGTTATCCACGGATTATCACCCACTGCTTGGTTATTGAGATTTTGCCAGAGTGTCAGAGCGAAATCTTTCAAGTTGACAAAGGAACTGTCATACGAAGAAATCCAAAGGGCTCTGGAAAGGGAGGAAATTCTGATACGAATACTCCAATCAGTATGGTCATCGGAACGAGAGAAGTACATCCAGACAATACAGTTTTACGAAGAAAATAAAATATTGAAGGTTCGATCAAGGCTAATCCTTGGACAAGATCCAAAGGACTTTGTAAGACCCACCGTTCTGCCAGACCATCCAATTGTCAGGAGACTCATAGATTATGCTCATAAGACACTTCACCATGCTGGCGTACAAACTATCCTGTCTCATCTACATGAATGATTTTGGATTCCTCGGGGCCGGAGGGCTGTTAAGGAAGTTTTGCAAAAATGTGTGGCCTGTAGGAGGTATACATCAAAGCCTGTAGTGCCAGTTGTTCCTGCTCCGCTTCCTGTCGACAGAATCAATCGTGTGTCTGCGTTTGAAGTGACTGGAGCAGATCTAGCAGGTCCTATCTACTTGAAAGGAGGTGAGAAAGCATGGATCGTGATTTTTACGTGTGCAGTTTACCGCGCTATTCACTTAGAATTAGTGACCTCTCTGTCTACTGAAGCCCTTATGCAAGCTATGCAGTGATTTTTTGCTAGAAGAGGGCGTAGTTCTTTTATTTATACGGATAACGGAACTAATTTTTTGGGAACGCCAAGAGCTCTCGGTACTCTCAACTGGCAAGAAATTATAGCTGAATGTGCTATTCAAAAGATCAAATGGCATTACAATCCCCCAGCAGCGCCATGGAATGGAGGTTGATGGGAAAGAATGATCTGCATCATTAAACAACTTTTAAGGAAAGTCTTAGGACGTGCTTGTGTGACGTACGAGGAAATGGTGACTTTGCTATGCGAATGTGAAAACGCAGTCAATGGACGTCCACTCACATACCTTTATGACGATCCAAATGAGTTGAGGGCTATCAAACCTTCAGACTTCATACATGACATAAAAGGAAATAAAACTGTTGACTTGGACATTATAGACACTAAACATCTACGTAAACGAATTCGTTACCTGCAGAATCTACGTTGTCAATTACGCCGACGATTCTAAAAGGAATATTTGGAAGGATTTATACGAAATCCAAAGTTACCTTCGAAAAGACATAACCTGTCACATGGAGTGTTGTTCTCATTAGTTCAGACAACACGAAAGTTTGAACTGGCCTTTGGGACGTGTCATTGAGCTATTTCAAGGCAAAGATAACATCGAACGAGTAGCCAAATTACGTGTGTCCAATGGGGAAATCAATCGCCCAATTCAACGAATCTACTCCTTAGAAATGAGCTAAACTGAAATCTCGAAAAGCGTACCGGAAAATATTGAAAGTGTTGCCGACATTAGTAATGATGCTAACCGTCTGCACACTGATTCGAACGAGCATTCTTCACAAGCTGATACATATCAGAAAGGACAATCGCAGACTGCAAAGAAAACACGTTGTGGTCGAAGAATTGTTCCTGTTAAACGAATGGACTTATGGACTGTACTAATGACTTTAATTTTCTATGTCTTTAGAATAACATTTTCTTTTTGTAATTCACTTTATTGTTAGTGACATTTTGTATTGCTCGTGAGCAAGTTTGCCCGTAATACAAAAGGTGGGAGGATGTTGCCACTGCCATTATATTATCC
Source organism: Araneus ventricosus (assembly GCA_013235015.1). Lineage (NCBI taxonomy): Eukaryota > Metazoa > Arthropoda > Arachnida > Araneae > Araneidae > Araneus > Araneus ventricosus. Next base: position 174,001 of record BGPR01000855.1, read on the forward strand.
ACTTCCTGTTTTAGTTTATTTGATCATGTTTTATCGTTTCGTAAATTAGTTAAGATTATGGCAACTAGTTTTCTGTTTAGTTTTAATGTTTAAAAAGGAATTACAACTACGAACCATTTTTGCTACGCCTTTGAATCTAAATTTTCTGTTTCCTGTAAATAATTATGCTTTTGTTTGTAATATACGCAATGCTGTGTGTCTGAATAAAAAGGATCAAAATCTACGAATACGATTACGTGTACGACAACTACCATGCTAGTCACAACATATCCTATTGTATAAGTGTACGAGAAAGACGAGGGTAGTATACAAGTTAAAGTTCAGAATGACTTTAACATTAGAAGGCGAATTTTGTGAAAACTTGATTTAATAAGTCTTATTTCTCTGATTCTTTGGGGATTTATTTAATGCAGCATTGACTGAAATCTTGAATATTTTAACCGCTTAAGGACTTATCCCGTGTTAACTGGTCCTACGTACCTACCGTAGTTTACAAAATTACTCGGTCCTTAAGCGGTTAAAGATGAAATGCAAATCTAATATCTGCATACATTTCCTGATGCACTATTTAAATTCGAGTGTGCCATCCATGAATCTTTCACGAGATTTGACAAATAAGTTTACGTTAAGCTAACACGAACTTTAATCTGAAACCTGAATTCTATTTTTTTTAAGAAAAAAGATTGACGAACTTTACGATCCCGTTATTATTTCTATATTATTTATTTTAGTAATCAAAGTATTATGTTGTAAATATGAAATATAATTTTCAGTCGTCAGTTTTAAACAAATCTTTAATAATCTTTCAAGTTTTCAGCATTTACTTCAATAAATGACCTAATTCAATGAAATGGCTTCCTGAAGTAAAAAAACAAGGATAAATTTGTGGAATCTTGCTTCTCTACTTATGCGTAGTACATAAGAAATTGTTATTTATAGTCTGATAAATTGAAATGCATCGGTCAGAATCAGAGCTTTTCCTTTTCTTTTCCCAATCTCAACTCCTTTATGGATGGAAGAAACTTTTGAAGCTTAGAAATTCGAAAATAAATAAAAAATGAGGCATAAATTTATGATAAACAAAAAGAAACAGAAGGGAATATAATTTGCAAAGGCACCGTGCTCTAGAGAAATTGAATAAATAAGACACCCTGAACTGTCGTATATGAAATCAAAGTGCAACTCAGATAATTATTTGAATTTTATTAAAAATAAGAAAATAAGGCTTAATATAAATTATATTAATATACGGAAGTGCTGGAGATAATATCTGAAGAAATTAATTATTAATTGTACAGAAAATTTGTCAAAATCGTTCGACCATGACAGACATTAAATAGCTGTAACATTTCTTTTCTAGGATGTGTTAATGTACCAAATTTGTAGTATATAAAGAGTTCAGAAAAATAAAAAAGAAACATGCTTGGATTTTAAAGTTGATTAAAATTAAATCATATTAAAATCATATATCCCAGATCTCAAAAGCAATAAATTAACTTTTATCTTGAATTAATATTTTATAATCCCAGTTAATTAGGTAAAAAAATCCAATTCTTTGTTGTAAGGGAAAAAAAGAAGGCAATAAAAAAAACTTCTTAGTGTACCTCGGATAATTAGAGTTTGAACAGCCACAAAACTATAGAATGTTTTTGTATATCTGCTTTTTCTACTTGAATTAAGCATTGCACATGTTTTTCTCATTACAAAAATTATCGGATAATTTTTTTATAAATGAAAATAGTTAATATTAAATCAATGGAAATTAAAAGAAAGTTTCTTCAAATTTCATATTGAGCTTCTTCAACTCTTCCGCGAACCCATTATTGCCTCATAAAATTAATCTTCGGACCCGTTTTAATTTTAAAAATCTAATACTTTTCTCTTGAAAACTTCATGATTTGATTTTATTCTTTTAACACTTTTATTCACCTCTGATCGCAAAAAAATTCAATTGGACACTTTAATGCTCGAGTAAATCTTTAATAAATTAATCAAACAAATACTCACCCCTATACGTTTTAACGCAAGAAACGTGCTTTAAAAAAATAAAAGAGATCTTTTTAAGAGATCTAGAGAATCATTCCCATTTTCCCACTGCTACATTACGAACACAAATGCTGGCGGCAGAGCCACTCTATTGTCAAAAGCAGACGATAAAGAAATAGCGGCGATGTTGAGTTGGGTTGAGTTGATTGAATGCGGGCGCCCGCATAGCTCGCAGAGGATGGTTAAGCTTATATCCCTTTCGTTTCACTAGTGACCTTATGAAAACGGTCTGACGCATCGGTCTTAGGAATAAATAAGCTTTTCCGGATGTGCAGTGGTCAAGATGGGCATCAAAGGCATTATTTCGACTATATCAAGCAATAATTTAAAAAAAAAATAAATTTCAAATCAAAATTAAAAAAAAAGTTTTGGAAGATTGTTTTGCTTACCCGTATGAGTAATGAATCATTTTTTGTTTACTTCATATACAGTTATTAAATAATGATAATGTAATCCAGACGAAATTAACTGTTCTTGATTTTTCTTAAAGAAGTTATTTATAAATGATTGCGAATGATAGAAAAACCTTTTATTTTTGTTGAATAAATCATGTTTCTCAGTCATTTTTTAAAACTTTTGTTGTTTATTTAAGAAAGAGTGTTTTTCCCCTTACGATTGCATGCTAGAATTTTGTAATAAAAATAATAAGCTTTTTGCATACCCGTATGACAAGTAAATATTATTCTTTTTTAAATATATGCCCGTATAGCTATTTAATTTATTATATTAAAATTTTCGATAAAGTATAACAGTTTATAATGTTTTGAAAATAATGTTTACCAAATTTAATGCAGTGGAGTGTAGTCGTGCATGTCTGGTGATTGTTATAAACTGCCGAAGATATTAAAAACAAGTTGTATTTGTATTTACGCACACTGCCTCAATGTTTTGAATGACTAATAGGAAGTTTTATGAGTAGACGTCGGGAGAGGAATAGAGTGACCTAAATTCTGCGAACATTACCCGTAATGCTATAAATACTGAAACTGATGCTATGCAGCTGTCAAGCTTTTTCGAAAAACAGAGATTTCATTCTTTTCCGTCAAAAAACAGACTTCTAGTATTTACACAATGGTTTAAATAATAAGAAGCAGTTTTAAAAGCTATTTATTTTAATAAGAAGTTCTATTTTATACTCTGGATAGCAAAAATAGTATTAGGCAATTTCAGTTTTATTTACACATTTCACTTCGTAAAACAAACGCAAGTGTAGTTGATAAAAACCTTCTTGAAAAGCAGCAGCAAATAAACGTTTGGATTGTCCGAGTTTGTGCTTAAATTCAATCCGTGAACAAAATGGGCAAGAATTTTTCCTGCATGAATTCTTTAACGTTTTCCCGAAAGTATATTTATTGGCAGAACTATGAAATATTTATTAAAACACAATGTATGTATCATATTCTTGGAGGCATCTTAGATGCTCTGCTACCTGAAATAATTCTGCTTACGAATTTCTCAAAGCTGTAAGCTACAGGGTGTTCCACAAGTCTTCATCCGATTTAATAATTCTATAGCTTCACAACCTTTGATCGCTGGTAAACGACGCGCATACCTATCGAAACAGGGTATCTAATTTTGTTTTATTTCTCTCATGATTTTTCTGTGTGCGCCAGGAAAGCGCAGAGAGCTTCCGCATGTTCCTGCGATCTTTTTTTCGAAAAAAACCGTCACTGGGCATACTTAGAAATGTTGTTAACCTAGGTTCTTCCGCAATTGACAGTGATTAATTTATGTTCTTTAACGTTTTCCAAAGACTTTATTCACTGTTAGAACCAATAAATATATTTTTAAAACTTAATGCATGCATATCCCCATTCACGACCTATCCAAACCAATACAAGCTGCGTACCGATGTTCCAAATAGAGTGGCTCGATAAATTTGGTAAAGCCGGTCATTCGCTTCACAGATAAACTGGATATTTTGGAACGCGAGAAGGAAAAAGCTATCAAAATCTATGGAAATCAGCCAAATGGCTTGTGGTGGTTGGAATTCCATCTGGACTGAAATTGGAGCCTAAAGACTGGAAATTAAACATAGGGGACCCTGAAAGAGGCTAGCGAAAAGAACAATGCCTTGCGTATATTGAAGCCTCGCTTTGAGGGTAGCATAAATTAAAATCTGCTGACTGGGAAAAATCGAAGAGCGATTGACAAGCAGCTGTAGAGAGGGAAAGAAGATCGCTCCCCCTACCTTCGTTCAGAGTTAGCGCCCTTTTAAGTACAAGTGTGAATGGCGTGCCTGTATTTTTCGATTAAAATGGATGAAAAAAAACGGTCTTAGGACAAATGGCATGTCTATACTTCAAGTAAATGGCCGGCTTACGACTAAATATCCGACTGGCCGCGCAGCGCCACACAAATGATGTTTTGGTCTTTGACGCGGCACTTTGTCATTTGCCCGTCGTGTTGTAGCGTCCAAACTGCAAAGTTTCCCACTAGAACAGATTGAAAAGTTGCGTCTGCAACCCAATAGAGCCAAAAATCGGCTTGACCACTCGGAGAAACAAAATTTCTCCTTTGAGATTCTCCTCAATCCCCCCTCTCCCGTGGGGAGAAGAAGAAAAACTTTGGCGGGAAGTGGGCGTCACTCCCTCGATGGACAGACAGTGGCCGCGCAAGCTGGCCGCTCTGCAATGTATATGACCGCCCAACTTTTTGTGTGAACTGTATGTTGAGAACAGAGATTTTCTATGAACTTTGCGCTTATGAAAGATGACATTATCATGTATATAGTGACTGTAAAAGTTGCTATTAATAATCAAGATGTGCATTAAAAAGGATTTAATGCAAGGCACTGACTGTCATTCGTTACAGTGTGTTGCTTAGGAGAGGTGGTGAATTGGGGCGGGGAGGGATGCTATACGATGGTGCAACTGCACACTGGTACTTCGTAATCAGAAGAAGAACAAATGATGAGCCTCCTACTTGTTTCAGCAGTCTTTTTGAAATTTTAATCGTGAGCCCGTCATTCATGACTTTAATGCTAGTTATTTTTAGTGGAGTTTTATTAACAATCGTATTTAGGTTCAAATTCTTAATGAGCTGAAAACTCGAATCAAAGCGGCTATAAATTAAATGACGCCAACTAGAGGAAGAATCATAGCACAGAGTTTACATGTCTCCTACATTTGGTGAGGATCACTCTGAACACTTGTAAGCTACCACGTCAAAATTATATTCTGAGTGTTTAGCAACTGTCCTCGAATCTGTTTATTAATTGGTCTAATGATAATTTATCAGAAATCTTTATAAAAAGGAATCATTTCAAAAATCTTCGGGATATATTTTTGAGTAAAAAGTGATGGCACAGTTCTATGTAAGCTCACAATCAGTGGGATCCTACAATGCTGACAAATCGCCATTCACATTATGAAGTCGTAGTTGTTGTGTCTATAAGAATTTTTTTTGAAAAAAAGATAAACATTTTTATCTTTTTAAAACTAGTCTAGCCAAATGTGCCTTCAATCATCATAAATATGTTGAAGCCTGATATAAATAAACACTCAATGAAATCTAACTTGTCTTCGCATCAAACAGACGTGTTTCGTAGAACTGTAAGATGCAAACAGGAGGGTTAGTTAATTTTTAGAATAGGTTTAGGAAAAGTGAAGGAAAAAAAAAACTAAACTAATGTTTAAATTACGAGCTACTATTTTATATAATTTATTAAATAGTTAACATTTTATTTGATTTAAACAGTAAATTTCATTTGCTAAATTTACGTCCCGTTTCGAAGTTACATTAATGTTATTTCGGGCTGACTTGGTAATTTTTTACCGTGCTTAGATGATGAGAAAGACATTTGAGTCGTTTCTGGGTAATTTTTTATTGTGCTTAGATGATGAGAAAGACATTTGAGTCGTCAATGTCCAAACTGCCGCACCACACCAACTTGAAGCTATTTGGCCCCATGGCAGATTTTACGCAAAACAAGCCTGCGTACAATACGAACCTTCCGCAGAATCGGGTCTTGATCTCACGGTCCTCCGATACTAAAGCTTAACCTTAACCTTCTGATTGCTTATCCCGCGATTTTCACGGGGAGGAAGTAAATCTGTTTTCTGCTGCATCCTGCAGTTTTCGCAAGCTAATATGCTTACTTGGTACTATTATAGCGATGAATCATATTATACTAATAAAACTTTGCATATAAATTACAATGCGCTTGGTTCAATGGTATTTGAACATGTTTGCAAACGTTGCAGCTAAATAATGATTTTGAAAAAATTGGCAGTCAGAGGGTTAAGCTCTACTACCAGACTACTCCAACCCTTTCTAAAGAAACAAACAAATGTTTGAAATAATCGGAATGAAAATCAAAACAGTTTTAATCAGTACAGAGGGCAAAATCAAAATGAAAGAATTCGCAATACGCTTCAATCGAAACTTTTCAGTTCTATTCGACTTTTAGCTATATTCTACGATAAAGCCAAGCACATATATTGCACTTCAAAATTCTCAAGAACCAGCGCTTCCTACTTCAACTTTTAAAGGGATTCATCATAAAAAGTGATTTCCAGCAAACCTGTGGATGGCAGTTTATATTTGCTTAAAACACAGAAAAATAAAGAACTATTTGATAAAAATAAGGCTCAAGGGAAAAAAAATCTACAAGAAACTATCAAACTTTGAAATTAATTTAAATATTTTACCTCTCAATACCGCATGCGTTCCCTTACATCGGAATTTAAAAGCCGAAATAAATAAATAAATAAACTGACAAACATAAAAGACAGCGCCTCTGGTTTTACTAAAAAAAGGAAAAGAAATTAATAACCTGCAAAGAGTGGGAATATATAGATGGAGAAAAAATGTTTTTGGTCTTTCAGTAACAGCAGACGATCTTTTCTCACCACTTTCGAACACAATGGTGAGCGTCAGGTGCTAGTGTCACGTGCTCTGACGTCATTCGTGTTCGCGGGAAAACCTGCCAATCGCAGGCGTTCGGCGGTAATTCTCTGGGATTCCGGAGAGATTGGATATTTTTCTTTTTTTTTCCTTTTTTTCTACCTCTCTTTTTCTATACTTATCATTATAATTCAGAAAAGTATTAGAGTGTGTGTACTTTTATTTGAAAATCCAATATTTTCCAAAATTGTCTAAGAGTTAAATTCTTTCAAGTCTTTTGATTTGATTTAATGAATGTTGTTAAAATAAATTTCAAGTTAAGGAAAATATTTTAAATTATGCTTAAAATATTTGAGGAACTGCTGAAAATGGAACATCATTTTTGGTATGTTTTGTAATTCTTAAATGAGTAAAATTTTGCTTTAGTCAATTTTCTGAAGAGAAAATAGTTAGAGAAGCAGACATTGAATTCATATTCATGTTTTCCCATAACTTTCAGTTAAACGAAAAAAGTAAAAAAAAAAAAATAACAATAATTTTATTCAATCATTAGCCTTATTTGAGTTATTACATTTATATAATTAAAATAATTATCAAATTATTCTTAAAATTATTTAATTATAACTAAAAATTAATGCAATAAGTTCAAAATATATAAGTGAGGAAATACAGCCAAGAAGTAATGTTTCAAAGATGCTACATTTTTAATGATGGAATAGAATCTGTCAAAAACAGCACAAAGAGGACTATCAGAAAACAATGTCGATGCCAATCTTATCTAATCTTCATTGAAAGTTTACATTATTTAAATTTTTTTTATAAACAATTGATTAAATTTATACCAAAGTTCTCTTTCACTTTGCCTTTTTTATAAAGTTTTTTTATTAAAAATTAAATCAAGCTTTTTTTATTTTCAGTTAATGGCTAAGCTAACTTTTTTTCCATGTGCCGACATAACGTTGTTTTGAGTGGAGAGTAGGCGATTTTTACTAAAAAGCGTGGACAACAACAACAACAAAAAACAATTGTAACCTCTTCAAGCTTGGGGCACACTGAATGTCTGCCATACGGAAGCCCAAGGGAAAAATAGAGACACGCTGTTATTTATAATTTGTTTAATTTGGAATTTTAACGTACAGTGTACTAAAGAGCTAATGCAGTAAAAACTCCGATTAACTGAATTCAGGTTAATCGAAACCCGGGTTATCCGAATTGCCCTGAAACCGCAAATCCAAAAAAAACCAGTGTTGTACTGCACGGAAATAATCTTGAAAGCAAGACTTTTTTGCAACGATATCCCCACTTTTTTCTTAGTCCCCTTAAGCCTCCCGAAGAAGGTCAGTGATTAATTTTAGAATGATAAAATTAAAATTAATGGGTATTAACAAGATTAATTACGATATTGCGCCTTAATTCACTGGTGAAAATATTTCGCCCAACGGAGGGTTAACTAACTAATAAAGAACATGTGTGCAACCTACAAAGAGAATTTTGAATTCAATTTAAACTCAAAATATTTCAGAATTACATACTGTAATTAGGTACAAAATAGTATTAGATATTCATCCGGCTTATCCGAAAAAATCATTATCCGAAACGCCCCCCTCCTTTAGTTCGGTTAATCTACGTTGTTGCAATTGTGTATCAAAATAACGCATGAAAATGGTAACTTTCCAAACGCACGCGCGCACTCACACGTAGCTTGCGCTACTTTCAATTTTTACTTATACTGTGGTTGTTAAAAATTAATTTCGATGGCTTCGCTGTAATAGCTTTTAGAAAGAACTGTGAAAAGCTAATGAAAATAATCGTTTGCTAATTAATTTTTAAGCCTATTCTACTTGAATGGAAGAGCTCTCTGAAATGCAAGGTGTTAGTACAAAACTCATAAAAAACTTGCTTGTTTTGTAAAAAAATGCGCATCCAGTAAAATGCAACAAAACTTGTATCATGTAGTGTCTCGATGATGAGATTATAACGATTAAAATATGATTTGAAGAAAGCTTTGGTAATTTCTTAAGTTATATTTTGAATAAGTGCAGAGCAAAATTATAATCTTCAACTCGAACATTTTTCTGAAAAAAACACTATTACTTTCTTTGAATATAAATTTTTATTGCTGAGAGCAGTTTCATCGAGTTAGGAATTTGAGTTTAATAAATATCATAGAAAAAATCCGCATAATTAATTATGGACTTAGAGAAAAGTAATTTAATCTTTAATTTCTTATACAGTGATTTTGTTGAATTCAAACTTAGATTGTGACACTTTATTCACCTTCTTCTTTCTATTAAAAGCAGTTTTATTTTTACAGAAATTTTGTTCCACAGTCATAGCATAAAAAGTATAGGTAGTTTTCTTCATACAAGTTTATAAAATTGTTTATCAAATAGTTTTATTTTTATGGTTTTACATTAAATTTTTGACACTTTTCCACAGCTAATGTTATATAACATTATTTATGTGTAGTAGTTTGACTCAAAAGAAATATTCAATAGAATTCCTGATGAAGCTTGACGTTCTGATAAGCAGGAAAAACAAGGAATCAGGTTTCCTGCTTTAAATATTAAATATACAAAAGAAATATTTTTTTAAAATTTAATCGAGCTCAATTAATTATTATTAGAATTTGCCTTGAGCTTTCTCTATGTTTTAATTCATTTAATAGTAGAACATAATTTTGGAATTGGTGAAGTAAAAAATAAAAGCTAAAAGTTGATTCAATTGTTTGAAAAGGAATTTAATGAAAAAAGAATAAATTTCGTAATTTAAAAAATGTTATAATGTTAGATATTTTTTTTATCAATCACATCTTAACTCTCTACCAGCGGATAAATTTGCATTTTTCTTTACAAAACCGCGTTCTACTTTTAATCTCGCCTTATATACAACGCTTCCCAATGATTTCAAATATTTTTTCAGCGAAGCAGTTTTAAAAATTTGAAACGCTTGAAAATTTGAAGCGCAACTGTATGGAATAACTGAGATGTTATTTATGCGTTGCCTGAGACAATGTAGTTAACGCCCATATCATATAAATAACAGTGACAGTCAGGGAAAGCAGAGGGGAAAAAAAGTGAGAATGCTTTGTAATCAAAAATAGAGGAAAGAGCAAGTTTGAAGATTGAGAAGACTATAGAAATGAGCTGACTTATCAATGAATGTTTGTCCCTTATTTGGGACAGGAATCCGATATGATTGGAGAGGGAGCCGATGAGACTATATTTGAAATCGAACAGTGCTGAATTCGCAATTTGTAAGGATCTTTTAAGATACTACGTGTTGAATCTGCTCAAGAAAATTATCAAAAGTTGATGCACAATTGAAACATTTAAATGTCATACATGTAATGTACAAAAAATTATGTGGACAATAGTATGCGATTTGTTATTTACAGTTGCAATGATGAAAAGCAAAAAACATTTTAAGTACTCAAAATATTCTGCATGAACTAGTTTTCTTTTCTTGCTGGCGAAAATTTGGCCATATTCAAGCTGCTGCAGAATACATTAAGGAATAATGTCGAAAATTTTAAGCTCATATTTTATTCGTAGTTTTGACCCACTTAGCTTTGATATAACTGTAACTTCTTTCATATTGCGCTCCGAAAGACGGCTGAAAATCATGCGTGGCGTTTCATCACCATAATTCATATACCATGTAACTTACATTCAGATTAGTTTAGCAGATATTGTTCTCAAATCCGAAACAAAGACAAGCAAAATTCATGTTTTTAAAATTAACTAATCTCAATGATTCTAACTGAACGCGCCATTTCCCATCTCGGTTTTTCATTTCCTGTTTTAAATCCTCTGTATAGTCAGTGAAAAATGAAAAATAGACGGAGTAAAATATGAATTGAATAATAAAATTACTTTGATATGTGATAATGACTACAAAATGTCATTGTAAAAAACATATATTATTTTAGAGGCTTCTAGTGTTCATTTTGCATAATTTCCTTTGAGACATTCTCAGAAATAATAATGTCTAAATGTCATTATTTCTTCATTGATTGTCCATTCAGCCTTGATTTGAAATGACAAAATTTTCCGATTCCACCCCTGAAAAGATAGCGAGGTCCACATCTCCGAAACTCTTGAGTTCTCTTAGAAGGATTAAATCCGTACTTATTTCTAATTCGAACGGCGAAAAAAAAAACTCATATTATTGAAATATAGAACAAGGACGGTGTTCCTTGTTATATAAATGTATCGAAGAAAATCGATTCATAGATATTTTCGCGGTATAAATGCCAAACAAAAAATATTGTGAATTACTAAAGCTTTTGTAGAAGTAATTAACATTTTATTAATATTATATTATCCCTTATATATAGATAGAATTAATTATCGTTAAATAGTATTAACACATTATAAGTAGCAGTTAGAAATTCTACAAGGGATTGTTCCACATTATTAGATATTTGGAGCAAAGTTTCAGCTTCTTAGTAGAAGGATCGCGGAATCGAGTCAAATAGTATAATGCGATAAATCTGGCGCTAGATGAAATGTCTGAAATTTAGTATATAGTGTAAGTCCGAAGAGTGATATGTTATCCTCAGAATGGAATAAAAGCTCATTATGTCAGCTCCCAATGTCTCTCATGTATCTTCAAAAGGGAACTTTCATTTATAAAATCAAATAATTTTTTTCTAAATTTTACATAAACAGCCTGTTAACAGCCATACAATAGAAAATGCAGAAGTCGACTCAACAAATGCAGAATTTAAGCTTCTTATAGTTGAACTGATTTAAATAGTAGAAGGAGTTTGGAAACTAATTTTAGCATATACAGGTTACTTTCGCTTTAAAATTTTACACCCTAGTGCCAACCTCTCCTATTACGGAATTTTGTTGCACCGAAGGATATTTTTTTGAAAGAAGCTATGCATATTGGAGAAATTTATTTCATTCAATATACACAGCGCAATGAGTCCCATTTGAAACATTTCTATCTTTTCTCAACTGTTTTTTAATAACTTAATATTGATTATTGAAATTATTTTAGTGCAAGAAGAAAGGTGTGTTTAGTAAAGAAATTACAATTAACAGTAATAGTTTGAATTAATTTTAATTATAAAATTAAACTCAAAATCAAAATTTTCAGTTATTATTCTTGTATTCCTAACACTCCTTTTAAAATTATTTGTTAAAAAATAAATATTCTTGTTGTGTAGACTTAATAAATGGATCAATATGCATATAAAATGCTCATTTATATAGCAGATATAAAGAGTGGAAGTGACATATAATTTTGCATATGAAAAGAGAATTCAGTCATAATTTCATAAAATATTAATTGCTTTTCAAGTTTTGTGGACTTTTCATTCTGATAAGGCAAGGCATAGAGATTAATTACTGAAAGCTATATTGTCAGCACAATTTAAAATTGAGCTGTACAGTTTGAAGAAAATAGACAAATGCTCTTTATTGTCCATGATGTATGAAAATAACAACAACTTTAAAGCCATTGACTTGCTTTGTACCGGCCTCCCTCGTGCAAAGCTTTGTAATTTGAACTCAAATTCAATTTTTTTACCAATTGATGGCATTCTTTAACCCTCTCTAAGTTCAGGTTCTTGCTCCGAAACATCATCATTTTAAATTCATTCCAGTGAATGTGGATGCGTCGCAGAAAGATAAATAAAAACGTGTATTAAAGATAAGGTATAAACAGTTATAACCAATTTGAACATGGAAATTCGTTGAAAACAATTTTAGGGTTTATTTAATTATTTCACAAAAATAAATCCAAACGCTCGGCATATTTTAAGCAAAATTGATGCAAACCTTATGTCATAAGCAAAAAGTCTTATTAACTTGTTAATATAGAATATATTTTATAGATAAAACAAAAAACTTAACTTTAAATAATTCTGTCGTGTGATCACTTTTTATCGTATTATCATGGTAATATAATTGAGATCTGATAAACGACTGCAGGGGGAAAAAGGGGATTCGTTAAAAAATTTATTCGATTAGGTTATTTAGGAAAGCCATACTATTGAAAGTCATAATTATAAAGTTTTTATCCTTAAAGAAAAATGTACTTCTCAAATGAATGCCTTTAAATTTCGAGGCATTGCTCTGAAATTTTCACAACAGCTTGTTAAGTCAATCATATACTTACAGTTAATAAATATACTGAAAACTTTCTGATATGTTCATAAATGTAAATGATATTAAAATATGTAAATGCAAATATAAAAAATTTCATAAAAGTTCAAAGTTTTCAAAGCGCATAACATAAATTAATATTTTATAAATGCTTTAATGAGCATTTTAATTCTATGCCCTCTTTTGCATGCTCGATATGACAGACACTATAATTTCCTTCAGTTAGCACACGAGAAAGTTTGAATATAAAAAATACTAATCATAGATAAGATTTAAGCAAAATTCTATCAATACAAGCGAGTGCAATAATAATAATAATAGAGTTTTATTTGGAAACTAGAAATTTGATTTAGGAGGAAGACTTTTAAACATGATTGATCAATAATTTAGCATAGTGCAGCTCTCAAAATGTGAAGTGATGAATCTGATTTTGCAGATTGAGCAAAATTTGCTTATTTTGAACAAAACGAAGTTATGATTTCAATACAATCATTTTTCAGACATTTACTAACAGTATATTTGTGAATAATAAAGTAAGATTAAAAAAAAAATCAATCTACTTCTGACATTTATTTCAAAGTCCATTATATTCTTAAAAGTTTATCAGAGAGACCAGTCAATTATAAATGTTTATCAGTGAGAACAGTCAGTTATAAGCAAAATTGGCAGAAAATGGGTTTAAAATAACAACAACATATGATACGGAAGTGTGCGTTCTCCCACGGCTTTCTCGTATATTTCCATCTAGCTCATTGTATTTTCGTCCAAAATTTGATACGAATCTACAGTTTTCGTCTAAGAACCACGAGTAAAATTTCATCCATCTAGCTCATTGTATTTTCGCCCAAAATTTGATACGAATCTACAGTTTTCATCTAAGGACCACGAGTAAAATTTCATCCATCTAGCTCATTGTATTTCCAAAATTTGATACGAATCTACAGTGTTCGTCTAAGGACCACGAGTAAAATTTCATCCATCTAGCTCATTGTATTTTTGAGCTATTGTATTCGAATGCGCACTGACAGACATATTTCCCAAAATGACGTTTCGGATTCAGGGAGATCTAAAATGTGGACAATTATCAAATTTAAAATGCATACTCTTTATGCGTTCTGCGTATAGGAGAAAGTACAAAAGTTTTTGTTTTCATGACATAAAAGCATTCTTTTCCCGTTTTTGGGCGTCCTCTAAAGATATTTTACTTTGTGTCGATTATGTGTAATTTTTTTCTTTTTAAGAGACGCAATTCTGAAATTTTTACAAAATTTACAAAGCTCTATGTCATACAAACGGGCAGTGCAAACACATGAGAAAATAAAGATTAAGTGGTGATAGTTATGCTCAATTGTATATAACTTATATTTTTTCACTCTAGTTGTTAACTCTGTCAGTGTAAACTATGTTCGCTTTTTTAATGTCAGAAATATTTACATTCGTTTAAAAATAAAAATTTTAAAACAAATTTTTAGAGAAAAATTAATTGCAGAGGGAGTTTTCTGTTTTTATCATTATCACATGGAAAAAATTACGAGAAAAATAATAAAAATTCTGAACTAATTACCTGTTTAAACGAGTATTGCAGGGTATTTGGTATTTTTCAATGCAATGTCATTTAAAAAAATGCCGTTAAAAGCAAAAACCACACTGTCATCGTAAGCTAACTTTCTTTCAATTGGTCGGAACAATTGTTCAGCACCTCATGGCAGGGCAGCGGTCATTCATATCTTGTGACTAAAAACACTCTAACTTGGAATACCGGGAAACGGAGGATGATCTCTGAACCAGGTTACCAGAAAGAATTGGGAAGGATTTGGCGGCCGCCAAAACAATTGAATAAACAGGAAACCTTAGATGAGCAGCCTTTTTTTAATTAATCGGAAACAGTCTGTATAATTTTAGTCCAATTGTTACTATGATTTGTTTTCAAATTTTAAACTTCAATATTTAAATCAAATTATTTAGTGGAAATAAACAAATAATATAATTACAGTTTTGTTGGATTCTAAATGTTTTATATGAACAACATATAGAATAGAATAAAACAACCTTAATCTTTTTGCTTAGCGTAAAAAATAGATTTTTATAGAGACAGAATTATATTTACATTATAACATGAATATAATTAATAAAGCTAAAAGAATTTTTAAATGGAGAAGATGGTTTCTTTTATATAATTTAAAAGAATCGCATATTATGGCCGTTATAATATGATGAAAATATTTGAAATTCTGGATCGAAGGGTCTTGGTTTCGAACCCTTAATCCACCTATAAGCCACGTACGCGTTAATGATGCAATTGCAATTATGTTGTTGTAGAGGAGAAGTTAGGATTTTTGAAAAAACGGCTCACTTGCTTACTTACTTGTACGCTGTCAATAATAAAGAGATCAATCTCAAAAAGCCTTCGAGATGTCAAAACGAGGTATAGATTTAACAAATAAGAAATGAATCAATTATGCTTATTTCAAAAAATTCAAATTTTATATATTTCCGCAATAGTGAAACTAAAAATTAAGCAGTAATTAAAACAATTCCATGATTAATTAAGCAGTAATTTAAAAAATACCGTCCATTGCATATATAACGTTAAAAATTCGCTTGTTTGGTTATCATATTTCTTCAACGGGAAAACGGGCTATTAATAGCAAGATTTATTGGAATATGCGAAAAATATACCAAACATTAAAAAAGTTATTTTTCAGAAACCTTTTATATGATTAGTAATTATGTTTCAAGAGTATTTATAAAAATTAAAATATAATCTATTTGAAATTTTTGTCATTTATGATATTACTAATAATGATAATAATAAAACCTAAGAATTGATATTTTGAAATATTGCATGCTAAGTACTTTTCAAGAGCCAAGTAGAGCGATAAACAGCCAAAAGAATCCACAACTTTGAAAGACAGCATCCTTCATCATTTCTCCTGCTGTTCTTCAAATGAGAAAATTCCGGTAATAGTGCGCATGCGCTCTTCGTTTAACCAATCGAAGTTTGAGAAGATGTTGGGGTACCTAATACACCACTTTATTAAATTCGGTGGTATTTATGTAGTTTGAGAGTTATTCTTTGATTATGATTCTTTGTCAGGGAGAGATTACGAAAATGAGCGTAATATTTGATTTTTTCGCTTCTTTTAAACAATCTAAAGTTCGCTTGAAAAATTTCCAGTTAATGATGTATCCAATCCGTTTTATCTAACTTTTTATTGTTACTTTATCAGTAAACATCATATTTTTGTGAAAACAATTTATTTTTAAAAATTGTGGTAAAAAGATTTTCATAACATCATTATTAGAATTTTTTTTATATGTTACATGAACGAAATGCCGCAGGGAAAAGTTTTGAACAATTAAAAAATAACTAAACTCCAAATATTTAAAATCTTTTTTTGTTGATTTCAGATTTAAACGTGCAAGCATGCGTTGTAAGATGATGAACATCATGAATTTAAATGCTTTCTATCATGTTAACTGAATCAAATTTCTTTAAATGACAATAACATATAAAAATGATATCTTAAAAAAAATCAGGCATTTTGAATTCTTACCTTCAGGATGCATATTAGAGTAAATTTTAGCTAAGAAAGTGGCTTGTTTATATTCATAACATGAAAACATTCCAGAATGTTTTGTTGGTCATGAAATAGATATTCATCCTCTTTCGATATGAAATCAGTCTCGAAATCCACTCCTAGACAAAAATTTTAAACGCACTCAGCAATGTATTCCTGAAAAGAAATATACATATATTGTTTATGGTATATCCCTTGAAAAACACAAATATGAACTGATTTTTAAGTGAGTTAATGTTAAAAGAAAATATCGAATTCCCCCGGGAAGAAAACCGTAAAGGTAGAGGCAGATGGATAAATAAACTTACTTCTACAGTTTTTTCCATTAAAATACAATTGAATGTCAATACAGTGAAACCCCGGTTAGCCGAACTCGGGTTAAAGGAAACCCGGGTTATCCGAAATGCCTATGAAATCGCAGATAAAAACAACAACAAAAAAAAAAACCAGTACTTAACAGAAATAATTGCGCAGGCGAGACTTTTTTTGCAACGATATCCCCACTTTTTCTTCCCCAAGAAGGTCAGCGATTAATTTTTGGATGCTAAAAATAAAATTAATGGGTATTAAGAATATTAATTACGATATTGTTTACCTGCGTCTGTCAAGCGCGTTGCGCTGAAACTCACCTTAGCGAATATTACGCTCAACGGAAGGTTAACTTTTATGAAAAACATAAATGTAGCCTGCAAAGAGAGTTTTAAATTCGTTTTGCATTCAAAACATTTCAGATTTACATACTGTAATTAGATAGAAAATAGTAAGTTATGTTCATGGCTTAACCGAAAAAATCGTTACCCGAAACGCCTCCCCTCCTTTAGTTCGGTTAACCCGGGGTTGTACCGAATCTCTAAAATCTTCAATAATCCTGAATATATAGAACACTGTATTTTGACCTGAATTTCATTATAAAAAATGAAAATCGTTCTCCTGATAATGCCCACGTTCAGCATACTCTCTTAGCAAACAATCTTTCTTACAATGATTATTCAAAATTAGATGTGGATATATAAAATGTTGAAGGGCGATGATCTGTTATATCCAAAAGTAATATCAGTAACTGAATGCCCGTTATAGTTACAATTACTATGATTAAGGTAAGTGTTAATGTGCAATGCTCAGATGTAGCAAACATGCACCAAACTCTCAATTACGAATCTGCTGATATAAAAGCAAATCGCATTAATTAAAAATTATGCATCATAAATATTAACCTAAATCTCATTGATAAGATTACTATCTTTGAAAAATAAAAATACGTTTTGATGAGGTTTGTCTTCTAAAATTTCGAGCAAGTTTACAGTGTCTTCACCAAAGTTACCATAATTAAAAGAATGCAAATTGACTTATGGGATATTATACGTCTGGCAACACAAAAGTAATGCAATTATTTCTTTCTATTTTTACAAAACTAATGACAAATTCTGAAAGACTATTGTACTTTTAATTATTTGCTGTTTCCATTTTCACCAATGATATAATTTTTAAAACTTTCGACAGTACTTGCAAATAAAATTATTCTGATGTATTTTTCAAGTGATATTTAATTATATCTTTCACTGGACGAAAAATATAGTGAAAAAACTTTCATTACTAATTAATAAAACTGAATATTTTGCTTGAAAAATGATAACATATATTGAAAATAGAACAAAAATAAACGGATCAAATTTATTTTATAAAGGAACATAGTTTGCAAAAAGAATTTATAAATATCTTATAATTAAATTTTCTTTCAATCTAAACAGATAGCGCTTAAGGTCCACTTACCTGATAAAAGTAAATACGGAATTAATCCCAAGTTTCAGTCATAATATCTAAAATGTCCCGTACATCAACACACAAAAAGAGAGGAGATCTGAGGACCTCGAGGTAACAACGTGTAAATGTGAGTGAGAGCAATTCAAAATCTGCCGCTCCCCGCAGTAAAAAAAAGTGAGAATATGGAGGGGAAAAAAGCGAATCTGCTTCACAATACCGACTGATTACAGAACCGGTTCACAATGTCATGGGGGAGGTAATAGGGGGGAAAAGATTCATGCTGTACGTCACAGCGAAAAATGGAACGAGTGATTCCTAAAGTGTCCTATTTATTTATTTATTAATACAGCTTAAAAATATTTATAATTAC
This sequence comes from Araneus ventricosus, assembly GCA_013235015.1. Lineage (NCBI taxonomy): Eukaryota > Metazoa > Arthropoda > Arachnida > Araneae > Araneidae > Araneus > Araneus ventricosus. The sequence continues at coordinate 192,726 of BGPR01000855.1, forward strand.
TTATCAATGAGTTAATTAAAAAGTTAGACAATCAATTGAAATAATTTAAAATTAGAAGTGAAAATATTATATTTATAAAAATAATTCTGTTTTTTTCTTCTATGTAACTGTGATTCTTCCGCAGATGAATATTATTCAAATTTAACAGAATTCACAGTTCAAATAACAAATTTGTTCTAAACGAATTTTCTTCCACAATCTAAGTAGGAAACGACAGAAGAAAATGTTTTATTTTAGTCTCGGAAAAAAAGCACTCCCGCACTAAAATAAAACACTTTTCGTAAGTTTCATTAAATAGTAAACTTTAATTCTAAATTTTATATTAAATTATTAATAACTGCTCTAGAACAAACAGTTCTTAAATTAATTTTAAGTTTCATAAAATCATGTTCTCATGTCTTTAGAAAACACTGATTATAAATTAATCTTTGGACATGGATAAGTGACTCTAATCATTGAACTTTTAATTTAATGAATAATTGTAATACATCCAATTTAGCACTTAGTAATTGGGCTACTCTGTAAAGATTTAACAACTTACAAATTACGGCGATAAAAACATTTTATAAAATTCAATAAAAAAAATCACTAATTTCTAAGTTATCATTCACAAGGCTAATACAACCATCATTTTTCACTCTATAGTGCAGTTTGAAAGTTATGCATTGCATTTTTTACATAATTTCAGATCATATGAAGAGTGCATTTAGAGGTATCTTGTTTTAATTCCTCATATTTAGTGATTTTAATTTTGAAATAATTAAAAAAAAATGTCAATCTATAAAGTAAAAACTATTAATATTACCCGCAGTTTTCTCGTATTTTATTGTGCTTGACATGAACTCGCGGTTTAATCTAATTTAACAATATAATTAACCTAGATTCAGTCTATCACATTTCGTTGAAGCTCACATTATGAGATGAAAACTGAATTTTTTAAGGAAACAACTTTATATTTTTATGCCATCGTATTTCGCAGTAAATTTTCTCACAAAAAGATTATCTAAAAAATTTTCATTAAAATCAGATTTTATATTTAGAGGTGATATCCAAATAGTAATTAAACGTCTGTTACCTTGAAAATGAAATCCGTTCATGATTTCGTGATGAATGTCAGATGCGCATTGTACAAGAGGGCGAGGAATGTGTCACAGCAAAGCTTGAGAGAGATGTGTGTGGAGCAAGATTTAGATGGCATGCGCAGTTACGTTCGTCATGTGACTGTAACATCTCGTGAACTGGTATATTCTTATTCATAAAATTTAGACCTTGAGTAGATGGCAGATAAATAAATTTCGGTCACACCCAGCTTTTTTTTTTCACAATTTTGCTTCTTTATAACATATGTGGCAACACATAATTTTATTTTGTTTCCTTTGTATCCGCAGTAGACTTCGGTCGTGCGCTGTGCAATTTATCCAAAAAAAAAAATAAATGAAACGAAGAAAAGGCTAAGAGTATCTTGAATTAATCTGCAAGGAGCGAAAGTCATACGTAATTTTTACTGCTATTCAGAAAAATAGGACACTTTATTGTTACAATAATGCGATACAGACCAGCTGAAAAAAATAGTAGGAAGTAAAAACATATGTCTGCTTTACTTTCATCTGTCTGCATTACGAGTGGGGTGGTTTCCCTTCGTTCTAATATAAATAAAATAATCAAAAAATTTTGGTATCGTTATGTTCGTTCACCCGCTTTTCAGAAGCCAGGGATAGGAGGGGAACTAAAAAAACGTTCCAGCTGTGTTCGATAGGAACGGACAGGTGATATTGGGAGGTCGAAAAATCGTTAGGGGGTGGATGGGAGGGAGATACGGTGAGTATATCGATTAGGAATGCAGTTTCAGATACTAAAAATGTGGCAGATATTTTTAGAACGATCTTATAGTGTTGTCCTTGAAAAAGAGATAAAGGCGCATCATTTATGAAAATATGGATTTTGAATGGAAGACGAAAACTTGCTTACAAAGCAGAAAATGCATGTTTTCTGTAATTAGCAAAATAAAATTAATTTATTTTTAAAGAATAAACGAATTAATTTAAGTGAAATATTAATTAAGTAAATAAATAGTGATAAAAAGTTTTTACTAAAACTTTGGTTTTGATCTGAAACTATGCGCTAGTTAGATATTGTTATATAATTTAAAACATGCATAGAACAAAAGCAATTCTTAAAAATGCAAATAGAAATATAACGCTCAAATAAAGGAAAAGGAAATGATATCACAATATGGAATGAATTTAGCAATATCTAACATTTTATTTTTGTGTGAATAAATTGAACATATTATTCAGACAAGAGAGAGAGAGAACGAGATAAAACAAAGATTTCAAGATTTTTTTCAATTTCTGGCCTTGATTGAGTAGACATAGAGGTATCCGAATTTCTTGAGTAAATTAGTTTTTATCATTGTTGAGAATGTACGGGGAAACATAAGTTAAATAATTCGTTCATACATGTTAATGTCTCCGTATGCAAACAGCCAATAAGTTACAACATGGCAAACAACAGATGAGACAAAGATTTCAAGAATTTTTTCAATTTCTGACATTGAATGAGTAGACATAGAGGTATCCGAATTTATTTCTTGAGTAAGTTAGTTTTTATTATTGAGCATGTCTCCGTATGTAAACAGCCAATAAGTTACGTGCTAAAGTTATTGGCGCATTTCTATTCCTGATTATTTTGTTCATTTAATAAAACTGTTAATAATTTTATAAAAAAATCATCATAAACGCTTCAGTTTATTTTTGAAATATAGTAGTGCATTTATTATATTGGGAATGTATAATGTCTTGCATTCTTTGAAGTAGTTTGAAACAGTACATTTCTCCGATTTATCATTATATTTAAATTTGTGCTAGTCTTTTAGAAACTTCATTAGGTCACATCACTTCATAAAGATTCAATAAATATTATGCCTAAAATTTAATTTTTTGAAAAAAAATCAGTAAAGTAACCGAATCGTATTTATTCTGCATTTAAAATAATTATTATCTTTGTAAGGATAAGTACATCCTAATGAAATAAAAGTTGAATTACGGATTAAAATAACTCAAACCCGCTATTGGAGCTACTGTAATTTCTAAATAACGAAACCTTCAAATTCAATTAACTTGGAAAAATTTTAAGTACACAAATTTTTATTGTATGATAAATTGCCTTTTACTATTTCTAATATAGTGATTGAACGATTACTTGCTTAAAGTAACTTTTTAAAAATTGGCTGACTTGCATCTCAAAGTATAATTTATCATTTCCAGTTTATAATTAAGTAATGACCTTTTAGGAAAAAATGACATCTATGGCTACTTTGCAAACCCAGAATATTAACCCTTTTAACTAAATAACAATATCGTTACTTACAAGATATTGGTTTCATTAATGTTCTTAACTGAAAGTACAAATACGAAAACCATGGTATTTGAAAGACCTATCAGAATTCTCGTTTTCAAAATGCGGGAATGTTGTATAAATTTTTCTTGCTTAAAACCAACAGAACTGTGCCATTAAATCAAAACGACCTACTATTAACTTCCGGGCCTCTGTTTTTCGATTTACAGGAAATGCAACTATATAAACCCTAAACATAAGCTTATAAGAGAATCTTAAACCCATATTCAACATAGCTGGACCGATCGCCATTTCATGAGGCTTTATTTAATGTTATACTATCAAAGTTTCAATTGAATAGGGGCTTTGCAGGAATCTTCCCCCTTTCCCTAAGAGAATGCTTTAGAAATGGCGGATGTTTCATCTCTGGATGTGGGGGGGGGGGGGGGAAGGGAGCTTAGGTATAGAATGCACGTACACGTGGTTTGTGTCGCAGCTGCACACTCCATCTGTGATGCGTTGCTATGGCAACTGAACACAGATGGGGTGTAACAACCGTTACATAACTGTTCTCCTTCCATGTATAGAATTTCGCGCACTATGTGAGAAAAGGAGCGAGTGCAAGCTGCTCTGCATCGCTTTTGAATGACTTTCTTATGAAATAGGATTTTTTTTCGTAATAAAAGTATTATCGAAATGTAAATTCTAAGGCTTCAATAAAATTTCGATCAAAGGTGTTCATGCTAGAGAACTTAACTGCACAATTATTTTACAGAAAATTTTATTTTACTAATGATACCTTGTATAATACATAAACTTAAAATTTATTTTGTATTAATCAAGGATATCGGAGGTCGCTTTAAAAGCTTAGTTATTTAAATTCTAGTAATATGAATCACATTATAGTGATTTTAAAATTCTAGTTAGGGTTTGCTAGTAAGAAATAATTATAGTTATTTCTTACTTGCTGTATCTGGAAATTTTGTGGGCTGGAAAGCTGCCTTTACTGTTAAGATAAGTTGTGAAATAAAACATTAAACAAGATTGTGATTAATTTTCAAATATTATAAACGATTTCCAAAATAACAGCAAATTGATCATTGCAGAATATAAAAATTCTAGTTATGTGGAGCCATTCTTGAAATTCCTTAAGATGTAATCATTATTGTAAAATTGTCCAGATGAAATATCAAAAAATTGTATTAGATGGATTTTTTCCTTCTCATTTAATATTTCATCTATTCTTTAAATGACCAATCAATTTATGAAAATGTTTAAATGAATAAATAATTTTTCTATTCTGATTAAAGTTTAACGTAAAATATCTAGTAAAAGAAACTACTTATGCGACAAGGAATTTTCATAATTTTTATTAGCATATAGAATAAATATATTAAAAACAATGTTGCTTTATATAATTTAAAAAAAATGTACTGTTAATTCAAAATTAGTTAAACCAAATCCAATACTGAGTTGAGTATCGAAATCAATTTTAATCATTTATGGGAAAATTGCTATAGAGGCTTCAATAACTATAGAGTGGTAGGACTAGTAAAAATACCAGTACCTTCTGTCTTTGGGGCCCTTACCCGAGGTCTTACAATTACATAGACATTGTTACAGTCTTACCCTCCACGATTGAAAATAATGTATGAATAAAGTCGGTGTCATACCAGTTAACAAAATTAACTTATAATTTATTACTCTATATTATAATTATTAAATAAAAATGTAATAGAACTTTTATAATTAGTGACAGTAATGAGTTTAATTTTCTAAGGGCCTCGCCTAAACATTTGCCGGGTGGCCTCATACTGTCTGGTTACGCCATTGGGCTTCAGAGATCTGTTAAATTAGACAAATCTCAAAATTAGTACGAATAGATTACACATAACTTTCTAATGAATCACATAGTTTCCATAGTTTTGTAACACATTATGTATGCTGTTAATTATGTGTTTTTTCTTTTACGATGAAGGTTATCTTTTTTACAAAGTTCTGACAAAAAATAACAATTACTTTTTCAGATTAAATTTTTTAAAAATCGTATTCGTCTATACAGAAGTATAAATGAACACATCTATATAAATTTGCATTAGTTCGTATTAAATTTTATAAAAGGCTAATACCCCAAGCAGGATGGTAATCTCTGTAGCCTACTATTATTTTGCACTCAGTTCAATTATTTTTCTTCTATAAACGCAAAAAAGTTTTTACATGAAATTGTGAACGTTAAATATCTAATTAAAGGTAAGAAATCATTTAAAAAAATTTCCTTATTTAATTAAATATCTTCTGAAAGTTCCAAAGCTTTCTGCATTTTAACTTACAAGTATACCTTTCTAGTGGTTTATCTGTAATACCTAAGAGGACGTTACAGGTAAACCTTTCTAAAATTACCTTTCTAAAACAAAAGAAAAATTTGAGGAAATGCCATGTTATGCTATTTATTTAGAAAAAAAAATACAAAGATTGCTCAGCAAATGTGAGTTTATTTTTGCTTTTCATCTAATCATTCAAATACTTGCGAGTTATTTTTAAACAGTCTATAAAAATGTATCAATGTATTGTTTTCCGTATAAATATAGCATAGAATAAAAGAAGAGTAACCGTTGTATTCAGTCACGGAAAAGCTATCAGAATATGTGTTTTCAAAAGAAATAATGTAAACATGTCAAAATTTTCAGAAATGTCCGTGGAAATCTTTCTATACTTGTAAAATTCAAACATTGATTTTTAGAGAATATTTGAAATTTGTCTTTTTCGTTTGCACTTGATAAAATAAGTGAAAGTTTCTTTTTTTTTTCTAATCTGGGGACATTAAAACGGAGAAAAAGATTGTAAAATTTTTATTTTACAAGCATAACGTCTCCATAATATCGGAGCGTATTATGGAGACGTTATGTAAGGAAATATTTTTTTGAATTAATTAAAATGATTAGATTTTCTGTCTGGGGACTCCAGAATTCTGGATTATGACTGCAGAGAGCAGGTCAGGCGAAATGAGAGAGAGACAAAGAGAAAGAGAGAGAAACACGGATAGAAATGCAAAAAAATGACGTAGCTAATTTTAAAAAAAATTGTAAAAAAGAAATGATATTGTAGTATAAATAATGCATTTTGTCATTATTTTTACTACTTTTCTTTCAGGCTGATTCATCCACATTAGTCATGTTAGTACGACCCCATTTTCTGTAGAATAACAGTTGGGAAGGAGAATTCTTCAAAAGCTAACTTTTTGAAAAATTAAGTTAAATTTGTATTTAAAATATGAAATACTTACTGATGAGTAAACTCCTGGACATTCGATTCGTATTCGAAGCAAATTCGGGATTATTTTAAATTCCAGAACAAAGAGACGAAATTCGAGACTGTTCTGATTGATTACTTCCGGATGTTTGGTCACTTTTAGTATTAATACGCATTGAATATTTCTTGAAGAGAGCAGTGCGATTTTGCACTTCTACTCGCTTTAAAGGGATATCAGAGCAGAAGGACTAAGCAATGAAAAGAAAACGAGGATTCGAAAACTTGTTTTATTTAATGGTGTTTGTGTTTCAATCGTTGTTTATTTCAGGAAATTGTTCATTAATATCTTATTGAAAATGCATTCGAAGTTTAAGTGCTCGTACATTTAACCGTATTACCTGTAAGTGGCGTTCCTGAAAATTTCCAGTAAAGCTTCTCGAGTTCCTATTTGTGCTCATAATACTCTCCTGAAAAGATAAAGCCCCCAAGACAGTAAAAAAAATGTATTTTAGATTATTATTTTCACTTAATACCACTGAAATAAACAGGGAATGAATGAAAATAATTTGTCAAGTACGTTTTTTAACAAACTATTATTATTTTAACCTAAGGAAAACCTTTGTAAAATTGACTTTTATAATTATGAATACCTCGTCTACAGCACATTATATAAGCACAAGTCGAGCTATCCCTGCCCTTCCTTGGCATCCGGGGTCAACTGAAGAATGGTTGGCACGAACTGAGATCGGAATCCTAAAGCTGGGCGTTCGTCTGTACCCCATTCCATTCCATTTGCCCCAAGTCTGTTTCTTTTTTTTCATCCATTCCAGTCGAAAAAATACACGCGTCATTCACCGGAGGATCCAAAATGCGCTACCATCGCTCTTCGACCCCCCTTATTTCTCCTCCCCCACACTACGGATTTCAGATTTTCTAGTCTCGTCGCGAGGTCCCAATCTAGGCAGATTCTTTGATATGCCCCTACCCTCAGATCGAGACTCCAAATTGGAATCGGCGCATAAAGTATTGGATTGTGAGTTCGTTTGAATTTCAGCATGCCAACTTCCATCGGTTTTTAAAACTGACGATTGCTTTTTCCTTCCCGTATTCCAAAAATTCCATTTTGGATGAGATATGAATGGCTTAACAGCTATCGCCGTCCACAGCCCAATCCCTTCCGAAGGAGGTACGTCCCGTCATTGGTGTGGAGGTAACTCAACCCCACACAATTACTATAGCCACCAGGGAAGCAAGAACCCGCTTCCTTATCCGGCGGCTTCTCATTCACGTATTCATGCTCAACCCCCGACAGGGGAGAACATTATATAGGGCAGCATGACCACTCTTTAATAATCGATATTTTAAAGTTTTTGTTCAGGAAAAATCGTGTTTAAATTAACGAGAAGTTAGTTTTGCAGAAAAAATAAATTCAACTCTTGTGATGATATATAAACAATAATGAATACTATCAGTGGAAAAGTTAAACACTTTTAGAGGATTTTTTTTAATGACAATCGAGAATAGTTATTTGGAAAACACATTACCAAACTTATTTTTGACCCTGATATAGTACATCACAATGTGGAAGGACGCGATATAAGAAATTCGAGGGGAGAACACTCCCGATTTATATTTATGTAACGCCGTATGGATCGCCATTTTAGTCAAAACATAAGCCGCTGCATCAGATTTCCTAAAATCGCAAATGCTACTTGCTTTGGTTACACCAAAGTTAGTGTGCGCTTCTTTTATATTGAATGATTTTATGAGATATCTGTTCAATAAAAAGCTACAAGAAAAAAAAACCTCTAATAATATGACATATAACAACTTAAAACTGTGCGAAGATGGGCAGAAGGTCATAATGGAATCAGCTCATGCTCGCATGACAGATGTGAAGCGATTCATTCCAATTTAAATTTTGTATGCATTGCGCATCATGCAATTTCTCCTCGTAATATTAAGAACAATTCTTTCGCTTATTTAAAGTAATAATTGTTTTATTTATTTGTTGCTTTTTCTCTTTGATAGCATAATTCTAGTTCGTATATCAGAACTGTAGCAAGATTTTTTTGATTTGTTTATATCATTTCTAATATCATTTTCTATTTACATTAGAATTATTCATATTCGATGGAATTATAAGAGTAAGTGTAATCAAAACTGAATTGATGTATGAATATGAATTCATAATGTATTCAATTAAAATACTTAAATTATTTATTATTTATAAGGTTATTTTTTATACAATAGTTAATAAATATACACTGTTGTGTTGGAAAAACCTTAAGTTTAGAAGAATACGATATTCAGTATGATAAAAGCTTAAAAGTTTCACTTCGAATTTTTCGAAGCTCATATTTTTAGCAGCTCAGAATTGTTAAGTGGATGCTGAAATAAATTTTTATATGGTACTCGTCTTTTTCTTTCGAATTATAGCATTCAAAGGTCGAACTGTAATTATTATTATTTTTTTCTCAATAAGTTTACACGAAATGTAAACGATGTAAGAACTTCCGCCGACTTGTTTCAACTTTTGCACCTTTAGTGTGAGTTGGGTCGGTGTAAGAAATAAAATTTTAAAAAAGTAAGTACAGCATAAGATGTTAGTTGACAGGACATGCTTCCTTTATCATATAGTGGAGCATTTAATTAAATGCTCAAATGACATGCGCATTTACATTTGTCACGTGACTGACTAATGACATCACATGGAGTGATTCCATTATCACGTCAAAAATTTATTTTGTAATGGGGAGCGGGGGTAGTACTGAAAATGTAAAGTAAATCCGTCAGGAATGGAAGCAATTTTATTTGGCAAATATATTATCTTAAATTTGTGAAACACTTTTCGATATTTAGATTTATAAATTTGTTAAAAATTCATTATTTTTTTTTGTTCCATTGAAATTAAAAGTAAAAATAGGAGAACAAATATATTTATTTACCTGAAGAGAGTTCTGCGTAAATCTCGACTTCAGCTGAAAGCATTTCAGAACTTCTAATGATAACAAGTGATGGACATAGATAAACGTTATAGAGCAAATTCAAACATTTTTCGAGTATCAAAAGGATTTTAAATGATCAAAATCACATATTATTATGTCTGCATAAAAATATCACACAGATAATTCGAACCGTATTTCAAAACTGAAAACCAAAAGGAAGCGACGCTAAAATTTATAAATTCATCTATTTTCTCCAGATAATATTTTTCAAAGAAGGCTAAAAATAACAACCTTTGTTTTCCGTAATCTTTTGTTTTTTGTTTCACGGTGCCACTAATCTAGCCCGGAGATAATTCGTTATCCTCTTCCGACAAAGACAGCGCAAAAAAACTAAGCCTCATTTGAATAATTTCAATAGAACGCGTGAGAATCTGCCTAGCACTGAGACAGACAGAACAGCTGATGGCGAGCAAGTGTTCGTTCACTCGGAGGTAAACAGATGCTTTCTCAGGGTTTTTATCACTCGGTCGATGAGATAAGATTCGGAAAGACCAGCGGAGAAAAAATAGTACGCAGATCTGTTTACTGTATTTGGTTTTTCTTTTGGGAGGAATGTCTAGGAAGAGAAAAAAATGTAAAAGATGTGGGAGGTCTTATGGTGGATTGAAAATTCTCATATATTTCGTTAATAGTGGCATTTAAATTACCATAAGGCGTAAGTAGAATATTGTGTAAAATGTGGTTTATTGCAAGCGGAAATTCATGTATACGAAACTTATATTCTCCGCTTATCCCATGTCGGATGGACTAAAATGAACAGGCTGACAAATCAGACAAATCGTTCTCTCATTTCTTAAACTTAATCATCAGTACATGCGATTTGAAGAAAAAAAGAAAGTGTGTAAAATCTAGTCTTTACTTGAAATTGAATTGACAAAATTAATGTAGTCTTCAAACTCTAAACAAACTCAGAGCTATTAACCTGTCATAGAAAACTGGCCTTCTTTATACAACCGAAAAAAATTATTATAGAACAGAAAGAAATGACACAGTTTTAACTGGTATGCGAAGCAGAGGGATTTTTAAATTTCTTCAGCTCGAAATGCGTTTTCAAGAGCAGAAAATTTCATGAATCCATCTTTACAAGAAAAGACGATTACGGCCCTTAGCATATCAACGAAGTAAATAAAATGAGCCAATAACAACTAAATAATGATTAAATCTCATTTTGAAGATACATGAGGGTTAAAAGAGGCTAACCTCGTACTTCTGAATAATGGTTAGTACGGATGGTACCTCAACTGATGCCCTGTACTTCGTATCACATGATGATACGAAGCACAACTTCCATGATCACATGATGATACAACAACTTATACTTCGTATAATGACTTTCACTTCAGAATTTTCATGCGCCTGGTCCATAAACACAACAGACGTTCAATGGAATCGGACGGATTTTCTTCGGGAATTTTGTCACCAATTCACAGAGATACCATCAGTTAATAAAAAACAAAACAAACATTTTTATGAAGTTTTAGTGAAATGCTTGAATTCAAAATGGCTTTCTCAAATTATTTTTGTTTTTTATATTCTTTTATTTAACTTATTTCATGTTTGTGAAGATGGAATTTTGTAATCGATGCTACACTCATTTTCTGATATGCTAGAGGTTTCGAATTTTGTACCCTTGTGTGATCTCGATGACAATACACCAATTTAATAGCTCCAGATATTAGTTAACAGTTAATAAATTATTTTAATTAAATTTTGATTTCATACCAGTGACACCACCTGGTTGTGAAGCTTCGAGAAAATGATTTTTAAATTCCATAATATTTATAATAACGAACTATAAATTAAATCTAAAAAGCAGACAATAATTTAAATAAATGATATTCTAATTTTTAGCACACTATTAAAATAGTGTTTAAAAACAATTTTTTATCAAATTTATCTTTTATATTAAAACGATCTGTTCTAAATCAAGCGTTATCAAAATTTTCGTGACTGTATGGAAGATCGGGATACATCGATTAAAAAGCTCTGCGTTATGTCACTCAAAAAATTTTCAGACTATGTCATTTCATTCAAGAGTCGACTCCCCTCCCCTCTTTCATTTTGGGAAGTCTTCAGTTCCTACTTGTGACTAGATACTTCTACTTAGGAACACTGTATTGCTAAAGCCCAAAGCTCAAATTCTCCTTTGAGACAGAACGTAACACGTTATTACCCTTTCCCTTTGGCTGCTAAGAAGATATTCGAGGGTTTTTTTTGGGGATGGGGGTCGGAATTTTCTGAAAAGTTACTTCAAATAGTTTTCTTAATGATCCCCAGTTCCTAGATATACATTTGTTTCTCGAAAAATTCGTTTATTATATTTTTATGTATAGCTTTTTTAAATGCTGAATTGTATTAAGAAAAATTTCAGATCTCCAATATTTGTAACACTAAATGAAAAAAATTACTAATGGTCTGCATAAAATTCAATAGGTCAGCTGTCTGAAATTGCTATCTTAGTACACTATGCAAAACAGATGTTCTGATTCTCTCCATATCTTTCCATTCAGTTTAGGAGCTTATCAAATGAAAACAAGGTGTCTCAGGAAATAATTTTATTAACGTAAAAGCAAGGTAAAAAATGGAATGTTAAGGTCTTAAAAACGCATCAGAATTCTATTTGCCATTGTATTAATTACATTATAATAGAAAAATTTACTTCTGCAATTTTTGTTTCTTCTTTTTAGAGAAATGTCTTTGTTCGAAATCCGAACTAGTTCGTTTCTACAGACGAATCGACGAATTTCGGTTACAGACTCTTTTCCTCCTTTTAAATATATATTTTTAATGGTAAGCAGTATCAGAAATGAAATCGCTTTATAAATTATTCTGCTAGTACCAATAAACTTTAAGAATTCCACTATATCCAGCAAATAAAAAATATAGTCATAAATATATAAATAAAAACAGAGAAAGCGTAATGCGTGAAAATCATAAGGCAAGAACAAAATGAAAATAACAGCATGTTAAAATTAATTACCAGCAACCAAATTAATTATTTTCCCCTTTGTTACAAAAGAAAAAAAAATTACATAGCTACAGATTTTAAGTTTCCATTTCTAAGCAGCAGCTGCAGCACGAAAAAAGAGACTACATTATTAAATAAACTTTTGGTATAACTCCGTCTTTCAACTTGCTCAGAATGCTCCGGAAAACATTTTAAATAAAGCTGAAAGATGTTAAATTGAAAATTTACTGTTTTGATTTCTCATAGATGAAGCCCATAAACAGATTAAGCATGGTTTAATGACTGAATCTCATAACAACTCTATGCCAGCTTAACTTTCTACATTTTAGGGTTCGTTGTTAAGCAACCAAAAAGAGATTATAAAACAACCTCTTCATTTTTGTAACAAAGCTGTATCATTCATCGGAGTTTTAGTGTCAGCATCATCCATTAAAGCATTCATTTAAACGAAAATTACGAATATCGATTAGCTACGATTGCTAGTCTATTAACTAATTTTAATTTTCAAAACAATGTTCATTTAGAATACAGTGAAATTAAAGAACTAAGTAATTAAAAAATGTAATGGGAGTCATTTTAGTGTGTTTAAAGGCAAGTGATTTATTTTATAAAAACACGGTTGACTTTCTTTTTTCGGTTGCATATGTATTTGTAATATAGACATCATAAAAGTTTGATAATCGCCTTATGCATTCTTCACAAATTTTTTCTATCTTCATAAAATTCAAGTTAAAGTTTAAAAAAAAGTTTTCAATTTTCAATGCTTTGATTTTAAGAATTACAGTAGAGGAAAAATTACACGACCCTTCTTATAATTGAAGCTAAGAAATATTTATCGCCATTGAAAAAAAATTTAGAACGTTTCTTGACTATGGGTTTTCGATTCGTTTCATTTGTGCATTTCTTCTCAAAGGTCCTGAAATTTGAGGTTCAAAATTCAAAATTTCATTCTTCCAACCTGGTTGTGAACCAAGATGCAAATTTTTGATAATTAAATGTTCATACAAAGATTCAAAACTTTGAAAGTTCGTGAAAGTGCTGTTGCAGTGGCGAATCCAGGGGAGGGGCTATCACGCTGCAGCCCCCCCAGAGCTAAACCAAAATTCTTGATTTAATTTAAAATCACTACAACTGTTTGTTCTTAATTTTCATTTTTAAAAATTAGTAATAAAATCGTGACTACATTGCTTTTTGGCTTGACAAGGTCGAAAATTTTCCTGCTTTTCTAGTCATTCCACTTGTACTTGTAGCGTTGGTGCGGTCGAAAACATTTTTTGGCTAGTTATTTCTTTGTATTTTTTATTAAATTATCGAAATTATTGTAGTGTTCTTTATTATTCTTATGGTCAGGAGAGGAAAGTCTGTAAAGTTAAAGTGTTTTGGTTTATATAAGCCATGAGGTTTGACATTCGTCACTACGATACAAAATTTTTATGACCTCAGCCCCGATCATATCCTGGATTCGCCACTGTGCTGTTGTGACTATAAACGTAAGCAATTCCTATCTTATACTGATGGAAAATAGCAACTTGTGAAAAAACTTTTAAAGGGAAATTTATAATATTATCGACGACTGCATATCCTGTGTCTTTTGTACAGCGTACCAGATACCCGAATAAAGTTTTATTTGTCTTTTCTATCGAGTTCTATAATAATGCAGACAAAATAAAACCAATGGCGAATATCTTCAACGACAGCGTTACTAACACCTTTATTTTTTGCACCAGATATGCATATACTTTTTTTACTCATAACGAGTTCAATAATAATGGAGACAGAATAAAATCAATCAGATTTCTCACATCTATTCTGTACCGGCTACCCTAAAGACTTCATTATTCTGTAATCCTTCCAGTATTCTATCTTAGGAATTATAATTGTAATTTCAAACAAATTTTACGAAGCTATAAAGAATTCATTTTTTTCCTCCAAGAATTTGTATTCAAAGACTCCTTTCTATATTCCATCTTAGGTATCTTTGTTCTAATTCCATAAAAAAGAATTCATTTTCTGCCCAAGAGTTTTTTGTTCAACAATCTTTCCAGTTTTATGTGTAGGTGCCTCATTGTTGCCATTGAAGCAAATTTTATGATATAAAAATGAATTCAGCTTTTCCTCCAAGATTTATTTGTTCAAACAATCTTCCCACTATTCCGTCTAAAGTATTTCGTAATGGTAATTGCAAATAAATGTCATGAAACCATATAGAATCATATAGAATTTATATTTTCCACCAAGATTTTTTTTATTGAAGAAATCCTTTCAGTATTTTGTCTTAGGTATTCCATTGTTTTCATTCCAAACAAATTTGATGTAGCGATATATAATTCATATTTTCTTCCAAGATATTTTATGCAAACAACCCTTTAAATATCTTATCTTAGGCATCCCATTTTTGCCATTCCAAACAAATTTTATGCAGTGAAGACAGAATTCGTTTTTTTCTCCTCCTGTGGTAGGATCCTGTGACGATGAGGAACTAATCGTGCGGGTGTGTAAATGACTGCGACCCTGAGAAGCGCATGTGGGCCCTGCAGCGCATATGGCCGCCACATGCGCGCCAAATGTCAGCCGCCCCCACACAATTCGAGCCTTCCTGCATATGATGGTCCCACTTATTAATGGTTTTATCTTAAGGTATTGGATTAATTGGGGCAGACTGATTTCCGTGGGAGTGACAGAAGGGACGGGCAAGTTTCTGGTTGTCGGTGGATAGGGTTTAATTTGGATAAGCGATGCGGACTCCGACATGGACACTTCCAAGCTATCTTAAACCATGACATAGTTTTTAAAACTTATTGTTTAAATCTAGGATGATTTTTACAGATGAGTGAACAGGGTTAAAATAAAACAAATAAACTGTTCACGGCTAACATGATTGCAATTCCGGAAACTACCGTTGATGCCGAAGATTTTTTCTTGCATAAATGGTTTGCTGATAAATGAAATTAAATCGCTATTTCTACTAATAATAAAAATGTAAAGTTGTATGTGCCTGTTTTTTGGTTCTCTACAGGGCAGATTGTTGAACTCAGAATTACCAAATTTGGCAATGACCTACTTTAGTAGGTGGAAATGTGTACTTTCGAAAGATTTTTCGAAGATTCGAAGATTTTTTAAAAATTTTAATTAATTAAAATGACGCAAAATTTTAGCATTTTTTGTAATAATTTATAAAAATATTATTACACTAAAATGGCTTTTACAATATCTCAATAAAATTATTTTTCCAATTATGCTAATTTAGTTGTTGTGCTATTTTCCCATATTTCAAAAATATTTTTAATATAATTTTTAAAAATATTTTTAAATATGATTTGCAAAAATCATTTTGAGTGTTGTAATGAAAGTCAATTAATTTCATTGCTCATCAAATAATTCACACGCTTTCTTCTGTTAAAAATGATACAAAATTACCCTCAGTTTTCGCATGTTGTCTTAAAAAACAGAATTTTTAACGATGCAATCTTATTGCTATAATATTTTTTTCTAATTTTGATTAATTTTTAAAAAATAATTCTAGAAAATAATGTGTAGCATTACATTCTTTCGTTGTTATAAAATGCAGTTCATTTTCATTGCTACTCCAGTTTTTTTAGTCCAATATTTTCCCCCATTATTATTCGAAATTGAAGAATTCTATTAACTATTCTATTTTAATTCCCGCACTAAACGAAGAGTAGTTTAAAAAATTTAGTTTTTTACCATTAGTTCTGATAGATTCACTTTTTAGCTACGATCGTAAGCCTATCTTTTCACCCGCTGTAAGATAATCTTCCTTGGGTACTGTTCACTTATTTCTTATAAAACCAGCTTAAATGTGTAGTTTATGATTAGCTAAATCATGTGTAACTGTTGTAATTTAAAGCAGAAATATGCATGAGAAAATAAAAAAAATCTTCATTAAATCTCATATTACTTAGAAAACCATTCTCACTAACCCTTTATTACTTTTGAATGTAAGGGTCTAAATCATTAACTTCATTCGATTCAAAACATTCAGAGTATTTTCACACTATTTATGCATCAAAAATAAGTTCAAATACTAATATATTTCCTGTGCATTCTTTATTTTTCAATTAATTTCTTGGACTTTAGTAGCAATTAATGCTTTCAGTTTACCCAAAATTAACTAAGTTGCAAATTTTGAAGTTATTTGACATGCTATCAAGTTGGTTAACACGACAAATTAATATAATGGATGAACAAGCTTGTGACTGAAGACGGCTAGTTCATTATAAAGGAGGCTGAAAATAAATTCCCGACAAAGAAATTAAAGTATTTTTGCAATTTCTGACAATTAGTGTTATATAAGAAAGGAATTATGGGTAACAAACGAAACTTAGGAAAATTTAATCATGTGTAATGGAAGTATTTCTTACGAAAATTGTATTAGCTAAGGTGGTAAAAACACACATAAGACGCGTAATTTTTTTCCATTATTTATGCATAGTACATGAATAGTATTTTCTTACTGTCAATATTAATGAATGAAGTCTCGATGACAGACAATTTATCTTTCATTTAATGCAAAGATTAAAAAATCAGTACTTTTACATAGAAATAAGAGTAAGATATGTTAGGTAAGAAATTTTCAGGTTTCATTTTTCTAACAAATAAATTTCTATCTCATTATAAGTTTTGATTTAGACTGTAAGGAGCATTCAAAACAAATTTATTATTGAGTAGGAAGGAAATTAAAGGAGATTCATATCTCAAATCCGAAACATCGAGGTATAGTAATGTTTCAGGCTTGATTCGTCTGGCCTTCTGTGCATAACGATATTTACATCAATAAAATTTCAGAAAGAATGTCAGCCGAAGAACATTATCATGTTAAAAATATCTCCAATGTTTTGAAATATGGAATTGGAGTATAAACTGAAAACTATTTTTCGCTTAATTGCGCGACAACTATTAAAATATTCACACTGATTATTCTCGATCTGGAAATTCTGTTGCACTCGGTTAGGAAAATCTTTCTTACAAAATTATGTTCATAATTACGTTTGAAAAAATTATTAAAATTAAAGAACAAAATTGTACAGAAATAAAATTTGCATAACTGAAAAGCTAAGTTTTTGAATTTTAAAGTGGTGTAAAAATGGCTTTTGTGCAGTAATAAAAAGAAAAATACAAAATAGAGGAACTCAGCCATGCACTTTCTCAAAAGTCAAACGCAACAATAAAAGTTATTAGAGGTTTGTACATCATTATAGGAAATCTACCTAAACATCGAATTTATTGGGAAAAAGGATTGGATTGATATGTGCAAGTTTAATATTTTGGAAAACTACCTCTTCTATGGAATCAGCTTTGCTAAACACGTTACTAATACACTGATTGTGTCAATTCTTGTTAATTTTTTGGTTTTTATTGTGCTGTTATTACTTCGATTTATTTTAATTTCTTTTGTTATTCTTTCATATTTCACATCTTACGCAATAATGTACTCCGAAGACATAGAAGAAAAACGTTAAAATTTCGCTGCATTTTTAATTAATTAAAAATCTAATTAAAATTTTGAAACACTCTTTCTTAGACAGAACCCACTAACTCAAGAAGTAACTTGGTAGCTCTAGATAAAATAGTTTGCCCTATATGAGTTTTGAACGATTTTGCATCATGCGTGTAACATGACATTTTCCAACCTATAAAAATTATCACGTTAAATCTAAAAATTGTTTTGATAAAATTCCGTCGAGGAAAACATACATTTTATAAAACAATATAATAATTTTGTACCCTTATATTAATTAAATTGCTTTACGTTCGTTTTAATGGAGTCTGTTTACAAGATACAAAATTATATGGCATACATAACTGCACAGGCCATTTAACATCTAACTGCAGATGCGCAATGACTTCCCAAATTAAACTAGTTAACATTATATATTGGCTCCTTTAACGTGTATCGTACGAGTACGAATTGACTTCATTAATATTCTAAAATTTATTATTATTAATAAAAATGTGGCCTAGTGGTAAGATCTCGGCTTTGGGGCTGCAGGGTTCCAGGCCCGAATCCCGATTCCACTGAAGATCTGCCGTATGTTGGGCCTGTTTTACGCTAAATTATACGTAGGGGGCCAAACTCTCTCCCGCTGGCGTGGTGCGGAAGCTTGGAGAGGGGGTGCTAGGTCAGGCGTCGTCCTCGTCATCTGACCAAGGCTCAAAATTACGAGGTCCGTCCGAAAACAGCCCTCGTTTTGCTTGAAAAAACGGGACGTTAATATAACGAAACCAAATTAATAAAAATATTTTTCCTTATAAATGCTGTATGTTTCCATAATTTTTATTTTATTTTAGAGATATCAGGATGAACCTGCTCAGAAATCGCATTTTTTCTCGACAATGTTCGATTAGTATACGAACTTGCAGTTATTGTACTAATTTTTGTATGTACACATTTTTCTCAGTAAATTTCTATACTTTAAATAATTTCACAAATATGAAAAGGGGATAATTTAGATATTTACTTAAATTAAGTTAAAATCGCTATGCATACCCATCAATTAAACTCCCATTTTTTTATCAAATAAGCTTTCTTATTCAATTCACAACCTATGCCTACTAATATTCATTATATGGATAAAATTTTACGACGAAATGAAATAATTAAAAATTTATATGAATATTAATTTCCTATCTCTTCTAATTTTTAATTTTCCTCAGAAAATTTGCAGCTGTGAATGATTCTTTTCTGCATCTGTTCATTTAACTCCATCAGTACTCATAAAACAAAGATTTAATTTTTAACTTCTCTTATATTCTAGGCTACAGCGTACAGCTCTAAAATAAGAAGAGTCTTTCTCGCAATTGCATTAACGAAACGAGAAGAATGGAAGAAAATGAATATAATTTGTTCCAAGGGATTTGAGTGAGCGTTGATTTGTTTTATAGTCATATAAAACATAAAAAAAAATTCTTTTAAATATTCATGAATGAAAAGTGACCAAATGGAGAGATTTCCGTTTGCAGTTGTAATTCAATATTCTATATACTTATAATTCCAGAATTCAAGTTTAATTCGTAAACTAAAATGACTCAAATAAGTTTTTTTAAATATTTTTAACAAGTTTTTGCTTTTTATGCTTTAAAAAAGAATAAGACATTTTATTTAAAGTGTTATTTCTGCTTTAATATGAAGAAAACGTTGATCAAAGTAGTGATGGTGAATTTCTATAATAAAAAATATTGAACTATCTATTTTAAAAATGTAAATTTTTCTCTCTTAAAGTTTGGATAAGGCACACCAAATAGTTAGAAAACTAGCAAAGAATAGTTTATTATATTGTACATAGACGTCACTAGCAAACAAATTCTAGATAGTTTTTTAATCGCAAAGAAACCGGATGAAAACATAAGGTAAAAAAAAGACATTTTATACACGAAAAAAATCTTCTAAACTGCATTTTTTCCTCTTCTCTAAACTTCTAATCAATTTACTCCGGGCCATAAACTGCATCTGGTGTTGCCACCCTTCTATCAATTAATATCCGACCGAAAATCTGGAGCTTCGATAAGGGAAAAGTTGTGGTTGTCATTTAAACGGGGGAGAACATTTGCTTGCCCCTTCTACAATGCACAAGTCTATTTATTATTTAAGCATTACTTTTAATGCTTCCCCGGAAAGTTAAATGAAGCTTAAATTTGCAGTTGATAACGAGTTTACAAGAGTATAAAAAGGTTACTTTTTATGAGATATATTTTTTCACCCCTTTTTCCACACTAGCTACATTTTGGAGAAAGGATGTAATAACGCCATTTTTTTTCAAACCCGCAAGGCATTTTGTTTAAAAAAAAGTTTTAGAGCAGCTGGTTATGACAAGGTTTGGAAGAAAGTTTTTGCCATTTTTTTCTCTCTCGAAGTGCCACCTGCAATTAGTTGTTGAGGCGAATGAGTAGATTTTTTTTCTTTGCATTATTTAGTAGAGTTACTGATTTTTTCCTCAACTTATACGATTTGTTTGTTGCTCTGACTTTTCACATTTGTCAAGTGTGATGATGCGCCGAAGAAATCATTAAAGTTCTTCAGAGTTTGTCAGAAGAATAATTTCTTTTGAGGGAGTAAGCAGAGAAATTAAATGGCAATGAAAGCTTTGCTTTTGACTGAAAAGATAAATGACGCCCTTTTTTTTAGCCACGCAGTCGGAAAATTATCCATTATCTTTAACTTCAACTTTAATTTATGAAAACCATAAAACAAGTTAAAATATGTTAGTAAGCTGTTTTGGAAGCTATTTCCTCATGTTTAGTTGAAATATAATTTTACAGAGGTAAATTGTTATAAAATATTCTATATATGCAGTATAGAATATGTAGCTCAGCAATTTTTATACTTACTGTATTGTTTCATTTCTCTCATCGGTGAAATTTCAAACTTCTGTATAGTAAAGTAGGGTCTATAATTTTCACATTTATAATGATTAATAGCTTTGGTTTCTGAACTACGCTATATTATGAGAAGATAATTCATAACTTTTTTTATCCATTGAAACAGACTAAAAAATTTGACATCTATTAAATAGAAAATTTTGTAAGAAAAAAAACCCCATTGGTTTAAGTTATTTTTTCAACTTAAATAATTTATATAATTTCAAATAAGGCGAAAATAAATTATTTATAATTTTATTTAAAGGATTTCACTTTATTATAGTTATAATGTTCGTTTAAAATTTTAATTAGAA
Source organism: Araneus ventricosus (assembly GCA_013235015.1). NCBI lineage: Eukaryota > Metazoa > Arthropoda > Arachnida > Araneae > Araneidae > Araneus > Araneus ventricosus. The sequence continues at coordinate 213,977 of BGPR01000855.1, forward strand.
ATTTAATTAATTAAAAAATAAGCGAAATTTTGTCGTTTTTTTCTTTTGGCTTTTGAAAATATTATAGCACAAAAATCACTTTTACACCATCTAAAAGCGCAAAAAATTATCTTTTCAATGATATCAATAAAGTTGTCTTAGGACTTTTCTCTAATTTTGATAACCTTTTAAATATATTTTTGGCATAATTTACAACAATACTTTTCATTGTTACAACGCATTTTAAACCTTTTTTATTGTTTAAACAAATATTTAATTGTGTGTTTCTTTTCCATTGTTTAAAGCTCAAAAATATCCTTTGGATTTTACTTTCTTCTTTTATTTGATCAACTTTTTTGTGAAATCTGTAAATGAAGTCTTCAAGATGGTGAGTATATAATGAAATAATTCATTAAACCGAAATATTATCTTTGCTATGTTTTAATTCTTTTTATCAGCTTGTTTTAAAGCAATTAACATGCTGCTGAAAGCAAAATGTGCCTCGCCAATTTAATGTTGAAATCAAATGCTTAGTTTACGTTAATGTAAACAAGGAACAGAACAAGCGCAAGGCTACAAAAAGCTTGTTTAAATAACGCTTGTTAAATGTCTATAGCAATTTGAATTTTAAAACTACTTTCTTAAGGGATCCATGAATATAAAATTATGCATAAGAGATTCAGTTTAAATTATATTTCCGGCTATCAAGCTGGTCGCAGAAGGCGGCTAGTATTTAATATAATACTGGTGAAATTACAGAACTTAAGTTTAAAAATTATATTTTAGAAATTTGTTTCCAATTCGTAATCATCAATTTCACTTATTTCTTTTTATTGGATAACATATTTTAGTTTAGTAGCTGGCTCAGGAAAATTTTGACAGCCGTAGATGTTCACTGGTTCATAGCATCCCTAATAAAATAAATAAAATTGTGAGAAAATATCAGATAATAATGACAATATCATATAATAACAATATTATTTGTATGGATGTTTATATCTAATGCTTATCTTATTATTTTTTCTATTTTTATGCTTTCTACTTTCTGCTTACGCAAGGAATATGCCATTCCTTCTTGCATTCCCGCAGGATCCAAGAATCATAAAAATTCGAGAAATCATGATGGCAAGGAAAAATGTTGTTCAAGATCAATACACAAAGTCTCCTGAAACAAAGTCCAAAACTGGTTTTCAGAAATGAATTAAGAGATTTATTCTGAATCATGGAATCAAGCACCATGTTAGAAAACATATTCAAATTGCTAATAATCATAATATTCTTTAAACACTAAAGGATGAGTTATGATTTTAGTTATAAGAAAATATTTCAGCTTTTGCAAAAATTATATTTATATATTTGATACATCTCAGACTTAATTAAGCTTTTTAAAAATTTAAATATTAATTTTGATTAAAGGCTTAAAAATCATTATTAAATATATAAATTTTAAGTAAAATTTTAAAATTATTCACTTAACGATATTTATTTTTATTGATATTTATGTATTATTTTTTAAACAAAAGAGGTAATAACAAAAGAAAAATATATGAGAAAAAGGAAGGAAAAAATATATAGGAAACTAAAAATAGTACCAAAGTCGTAGTTGGTAATTTCATTGTTTTCTCTATTGCATATTGGTAAAACTTATGTAATAAGAAGGAAGCAACTCTTTGTGACCAATATTGTAAATCATTCTAGCAAATAAGCAGAATATATAGAATTACGTGCATTTCATGCTGAAATCTGAAATCACTAGTATATAGAATTACGTGCATTTCATGGTGAAATCTGTAATCATTTCAAAATTGAAATTGAAAGACAGTTCAAATAACATAACAGTTATCATCCGTGTTCCAGATATAAAAGTTAATAGAATGCAAATATAAAATGAAAGAAAATAATTTATGTTTATAAGAATTTAAACTATCAAAATCTTTTCTATGGCACTGTATGCATGATACACTTGAAAAGAAACCTTCACTACGCCCACAAAGGAGAGATATACATAAAAATTTAGATCTCATATTCTTTATTCTTTAATGTACTTGTATTTAGAATTTAGATCATAGCATTTATATTTTTAATTTCCTACAAAATCAATGCAACGGCAAGTCTGTAGTTAAATACGCACATTTTTCTTGGAAATTACATTATAGAAAAAACGAATGAAAATATTTTAAACTTGTTCACGTCATTCATAGAATTCTTGGTTGTCCGTTATATTTTAATAAACTAAATTTAAATAATGAAGTATATTTACAATTAAAAATAATGTCAAAAAGTAATCTATACTTATAAAAGGCAATGTTTGTGTGCGTGTGTGTGTGTGTGTGTTTGTCGGCGATGTCCAGATGAATCTATCGCACTTACAGCCATGAAATTTGGTACACAGGTAGTCGTAATGGTGACTGAATGCACCTCGAAGCCGAAATTTTAAATTTTAATCTAGAAATTTTTTTATTTAATGTTTTCTGTTGTTTTGGTTGATTTTTCGCACTAATTTCTCAATAGAATGGTTTCGAATAATTGTACGACAAAAATAGATAGACCATCAGAAAGAGCACGCGATTTCCGTTCTAATGAAGTTAGTTTTGAATTTCTAACGTAATTTACTGAATTTTGAGAATTTTTTAAAAAATAGTCAGTTTCACCACCTATATTTTAGTTTTGTTTTTAAATTTGTTGCATCCGACTTTCTAATAACACTATTATTTTCAATTTTTTTCAGCTTATAACTAGAACGGTTCTCTCTGATTTAAAACAAGAACGGTTAAAATATCTTTTCCCGTTTTTTTTTAAATTAAATTATTCCTGGGCAGATGAAAGTTATTTTTGTCGAGCGAAATTTCTTCAGCGATAGCCTTCCGGAACGCAGCTTTCAATTTGATTGGATGAAGGGTCAGGTGACGTCATAACCTTCGGAGCTTTTTGTCATGTTCTAAGAATTTTTTTTCATTTTGTTGAAGTCCTGATTCCACGGGCAACAATTTTTTTATATTGTTTTGGATTAATGTACTCTGTACTGTTTTTCTACATGTTATTATCGCGGAAAAAATAAGCGGGAAAATCTATAATGTGTATCTTTTGTTTTGACAACTTTTTCGTGTCATTGTGGGCGATTTTTTTTTATTTTGTTGAAGTCCTGATTCCACGGGCATCGCCGTGCGCGTACTGCTAGTTAAGTAAATAAAAAGAAAGACATATTTACCGAATTTCTCTAGTTTCAAAAGTAAGTTCAAACTTCAAACCATACCAGACGTAGAATTATTGAAGCAGATAAGTAACAATCGATTTACGTCTGTTAATAGGATTCATGCAAATTGCTTCTCCAGAATATTTCTTCACGTAATTGCAACCAGAATTCTAAATTATTTTAACACAGTCATAACAAGGAAAAAAGAATAAAAACAAACATTTTTTATAATAACGAGAAAATAATAATTACGATTGCTTCCCAACTTGTAAAAAGCATAACTGAATTGAATATGGACGAGTTTTCTGTATTGTTTATTTACATTAAAATGCCGTACCTACGTCATTCCGGTGAAATGCTAAGTCAACGGAACCTTCAAAGCGGAGGTTCAGGTTTTTAATGTGAATAAACAAACCAGAAAACTCGTCCATAAAAATATTCTTACAGTCGATATTTATTTTTATAAGACTGTTTTTCGTCTTTATATGGCAGACGATTTTCTTTCTTATTATGGAGCGAAGAAGTTTAACAAACAGAAAAATATTGATGATAATAATAATAAAATAATGTAAAAATGCATTAATTTTTAGCTAAGTAAATAATAATGCTGTTAGCAAAATATAAAATTTTATAAATGAAGAACCGTCTAGTAGTTTTAAAAATATATTTAATTTCTCTGGTGATAAAAGCAGTCGCATTATTCTCAGAGGGTAAATTTTTTTAAGTTGGATTAATCGAAAAAAGAACATGGAGGCCTTTCTAGGAGGGTGCCATTTTTTTTCTCTTGACCGAATCAGATCGGCAATAATTTTAACCATATTTTGATGGCAATTTTCATTTCTTTTTTGATTACGGATTGAAACGAACTTTGGAATGAATAGGGGATAATAGCCTTTGTTGCTGAAAATCGCAAACCCTCCCCCAATCAAATCAAATTGGATTAATCACAGTTTTGCTCAATGTAATATTGACGCACTTATTTTTCTATAAATTTAACTTAGAAAAGTTATTTTTAACTAAAAAATAAAGATTAGTTGCTAAATATAAAGATTTAAATAAAATATAAAGGTTTATTACATAATATTTTTTTCTACCGTTTCATTTAAACTTCATTAATAAGAAACAAATACAGTGGCTCCCAAAAGTGTTCGTACACTTACGATTTTCAACGAAATAGGGCTCTATCCATGAATTAAAATTAATATTTCGGAATAGGTATTTAATAATAAGATCTATAAACTGTTCTTAACAAAACTACATGAAATATTTTTAAAACGTAGTAAAACTTTATTTTTAAGAAATCAATAATCAAAAAGTAATAAAAATTTTATCTCACAAAAGTCTTCGTACACTGAAATATTTTCGGATAAATTCATAACTTAAATTATAGTCTGTCACTTTATTTTTATTTTTGCATTGTGTGTGATTTATAAAATCTTTTGACTTTAATTTTTGTTTGCTTAACACCGTAATATTCTATTTATTATTTAAAAATGGCTCGTAGTTGTAAAGAAGCAACAATAAGCATTCGAAAATTGATTATTTTTCATCATAGTAGTGGTAAATCAGTTTGGAATGTCGCTAAATTAGTTAATTTATCCCATTCTACAGGGCAATATGTGATAAAACGCTTTAGAGAAGAAAATCGGATCAAAAACAAGGTAAGAAAAGGTCGAGCGGCAAAGTTAACAGAACGTGATCAGAGATTTATAATTAGAAAATTTGTGAAAAATTCACGTTTGAGTGCTTTAAAAATTTCTGCAGAATTTAATGAAAAATTTTCTACTCCAATTTCATCTGAAACTGTTCGACGAGTTTTCAGAGCAGCTGGATTAAATGGGCGTTCTGCCCGTAGAAAATTTTTTGTTAGTGAGAAAAACAGAAAGCTCATGCTTCCTTCACAAAATAAATGTTAAATAAACCCGAAACGTATTGGAACAATGTCTTATTTTCAGATAAAAGCAAATATAACATTTTTGGTTCCGATGGTATGGAGAAGAAAAAATGAGGAGCTTAATCCCAAGAACTTAGTTGGAACTGTTACGTATGGCGGTAGACGTGTCCTTGTGTGGGGGTGCATGTCAGCATCAGGACTAGGTAATTTGGTATTTTTTGATGGTATAAGGAATCATGCTCTTTATTTAAATATTTTAAAAGACAATTTAAAATTATCAGCCAAAAATTTGGGTATTGGAAACAATTTATTTTTTTTTATCAAGATAACGATCCTATGCACACGGCTCTCAACGTTCGCCTCTGGTGTCTCTATAATTGTCCACAAAATTTGAAAACACCACCTCAGTCGCCAGATTTAAACCCAATAGAACATATTTGGAGAGAACTGGAGGTTAGAGTAAGAAAACACGACATTAAAACGAAAAGAGAACTAAAAACAGTAATGGTGGAAGAATGGATGAACATTGATGCAGAAATTACAAAAAAAAAACTTGTGAAATCTATTCCCAAACGCTTAAAAGCTGTTGTGGATGCTAAAGGATATCCTACTAAATATTAATTTAACGAAAAATTATAATATTTACTAATATGTAGAGATTTTTTTAAAGTGTACGAAGACTTTTGTGAGATAAAGTTTTTGTTACTTTTTGATTATTGATTTCTTAAAAATAAAGTTTTACTACGTTTTAAAAATATTTCATGTAGTTTTGTTAAGAATAGATTATAGATCTTATTATTAAGTACCTATTCTGAAATATTAATTTTAATTCAAGGGTAGAGCCCTATTTCATTGAAAATCGTAAGTGTACGAACACTTTTGGGAGCCACTGTATATTAACTAAGATTTGATTGAATTTCATTTTACGTTCTTCCTGTTAAACTAAAGAATTTATACAAATGCCTAAGTTTGAAAAAACTTTTTTCTTCATTAACGTGAAGCTTTTCTGAGATTAGAGCATTAACAGTAGTTGGAAGCAAAAAAATTGCAAATACATTTCATGCAATTATCCAAGAATTCCTCAGAAAAGCTTGCAAATATTTGAAACTCTGAAATTCGCTTAGGAATCCAGTTCATATTACATTGGATATGATATGTGCTTCTACTCTTTCTAAAAATAGCATTACACCTGCACAGCAGATGCCATGTGAGTGTGCATTGGAGGAAATACCACAGCTGTCATTTAGGCTGAAATACAGAAGATTTTAATGTATCTTCACAACTACATTTGAGTTTTAGGATTTAAACCTTTTTATAGCAATATAGCAAAGCTTTAATATCTATACGATAACATTTTAATTCTCACTGTTTTTTTTAAACGAATCTCGAAGAAAATAGAATAAAAAATGTGCGAATTATTTAACTTCAGAAATACACATGCAGAAGAAAATGGAGACGAAATCCTCTTTTTTAACTCATCATGAGTTTATATTTATTTAGGGTTAGTTACATTTATTATAAGTTTACAGAACATTTTAAGCCGAAGATTGTTACCCCGAATAGGATCACGAAACATTATAACTGTGTCAGATTCAGTGCTAAATAGAAAACACCGGAAGATATCGTTTTCTGCTCTTCTGAGAAAGTATTATTAGCAGAACAATATCATTTTATTAAAATTTACTAAACTAATCTTACGGGATAATTTTTCTATTTTAAAAAGAAATAAATTTATGAACTTATGAAGAAATAAGTAATATAAACTTATGAAATAGAAGAAAGTTTGTTCATAAGTTTTTGTTATTTTCGTGGTTAGTGGAGAATGTCTAACAATGTTTGGTATAAGTATTTTTACTGTGACTTTATTTTTACTTTTATGAAATAAGTTTCCATATTTAGCAAAGGGAGATTTCTTAGTAAAATATTATTGATATGATAACATCAGCTACATCATTTATAGCGTCAGAATTAGGAATATCGAACTCTTTAAAATACACACTTTAATAAAATGAAATGAAAATAAATCTCAAAAAATTTATCACAGTGACTAAATTTCTTTTTTATGAACAATAATTTCTAAAGTTTTTTAATATCATACCCCCATAAGGAAATTAGCTTCAGACAGCGGCAAAAAGTGTTCAGTCAAAATAATTTCAGAAATATTTTAAAATACTCTCTCTATTGTAGGAAAATTATATGAAAATTAAGCTTTTATATTTAAACAAAATTACCATAGTATTTATTATATAGAGATTTTTTTCGTTTGCTGAATCTGTGATAGAATTCGGTTGAAACTTCAATGAATTATTATGACATCACAGGTACGAAATTCAAATTTTCAAAATCTCGCAGTTACAGAAGAAGACGCGACTCACTTCTAAAGTTCCGTTTTCTAAGTAGAATGTCTTCTTGTATATGCTTGTTTAATTCTTTATTATTGTAGTGCATTTTTGAGAATTATAAAGTTCAGGAAAATGCTGTACTTCTCCAGAAAAATAACAAAAAAAGAAACCAACATAAAATTTTTCCATTTCTGAGAAAATGAAACACTAGGATATCAAAGAAATCATTTTAATAATAAATGATGTTCAATCAATGTTTTTTTTATTTTTATTTTGGATCAAGGGCTTTGTCAACTTAGCTATTTTAAATTTGACCCTATTTTTAACAAACACCAGACATTTTCTACGATTCAAGTAATCTTTTTTTTTATCAGTGAATCTTCTATTTTTAAGGAAAACCTATTTGAACATCAACCTTTTTAATGCTTTTAAATCGAAAATGAGCTAAACTAATATTTAAACTGAATCTAAGCGACGCGAACATTTTTTTTACAGAAATCTATCTTTAATTCGTTTCTTTTTTTGCTTATAATGATAACAGTATCATATAAACTACATTTAGTTGAAAGATAGTTACAGGGACTTCTTGTTTGTACTCAAATTTCAGTTTCATTTTTTCAGGACACCAATTATGTCTCTTCTGTAAATAACATCATCCAACAAAAATAAATAGTGGAAGTGGTCTGTTTTAGATTTTATCAACGAAGATTTTGTCGTGTCACTCTTTCAAGTTTTATTTAAAATTAATCTATTTACTTAAATAATAATAATTCTTTTCATTCTCAGAGTTATTTAATTTAATGTATATGATGTGTAAGTTAATTTAACATAACAATGCACTGCAGAACTTTACTGTAAAAAGCCGTGTGTTTACTACATTCTTTGTTCGAATCCTGGTTTTAAGAAACGGCACTATAGTAAATCCTTTCAAAATTGTAGATTTTTCCCGTTCCCTTTCTTTGTGCGAATCCTCTGGGTAGGCATTGCACTTTTTAAGAAAACATCTGGTTCGAACCCAAAGAATTTCTTTCCCATGGGGGGTTTATTGCCTTGTTTATCTGTGAGAAAGTCACAGCTGCAAAAAAAGGGGTCCAGAGAAATTCTTTTCCCACAGATAAAGAATTTGGTTAGTGGCAAAGAATGCCCAGCTGTGTCCTGTTTTGACCCACTAATTGGCAATTTCGAGCCATTTGAATTCGTGAGAATTATCGTTTGCGGGGGTTGGATTTTCCTGGGAGACATTAAGCGTTGAGGGTTCAGCGGCCTCCTGGGGCGATTTCTTCCTCCCAGCTGGTAGAGAGGGAGAAGATGCTATTAAAAAGTTGGGGTCAAGAAATCAAATGGGGATTGGCTGTTGAGTTCTTTCTCAGAAGAGGGTTTGACCAGTTTTTGACCATTTAAGAACACGCTTTTCATTGGGGGCGGTGTCGCTGAGTTTATTTTTGGTTTGGCGACAAATTGAATCTATAGCTTAGAGTAAGATTGGCGACAAGTGTAAAAGGGTTTACTGTAGAATAAAAAAATCTGGTAAGACGCAGTTGGGTTAGTGTATAGTTTTTCTTGGCGGTTTTCGTTCCGCCAAGCTTTTGTATAAGTAGATTTTTTTTTTTGGGATTTAAAATGAATTGGGGTTTTTTCAAAAAAATTTGGAAGGAAGGTGTCAGAGAGAGTTAGCCGAGAGAAGAAGCGGCATGTTGATGCAAATTAGGTCGAAAGACAAGATCATGATTCTGACTAAGTGGCAACTAAAGAAAATTTGAGCGCAGTAAAGGGATCTCTGGAGTTGACGACGCTGTTCGGCTTTTGGTATTTGGGTTGCCATGTTTTATCGATGCATATTTTTAATTGAGTGTCTGACCGTGCCGTTGCGTGCGTGATAGCAGGACTGGATTTGGGCCACTTTGACATTCGGGCCTAGATACCGCGAATGGATGTGATGTCCGGCTTGCTTGGAAGTATTCTTCTTGCCACTGTGAACTCCAAAAATGAGTGCGAACGACTATTGAACTGGAAATTCTCTGTGATGTCCGGCTTGCTTGGCAGACTTCATCATATCCACTATGAACTCCTATTGAACTGGCGATTCCTCAGTGCCTCGAAATGGCTACAAAAAATGAACTCTCCAGCTGTGTTCATTGTTAGAGAAGTGTAAGGGACGAGAACTTGATTAATGCCCAAAGATCCGGCAGCAAACAACACGGTTCCATCATGATGCCGAGTTCCAAACCCCCAGCAAATAGATGAGTACAATTTTTGTAATGTTTTTTCATGCTGACGTTTTAAGTGTGGATTAAATTTTGGGATTTATTATCACCTTGCTAAATTTCCATAAGTTTAAATTTAAATGTTGTTTTTTTCAAGGTGTACAACTTTGCTAATATTTTTTTTATATATGGAACTACCTTAAAATTGTGTACTAAAAATGTTTCTTTTTTGGGATCAGGGTTCTGAATTTAATTACCATGGTATTAAATAAATGTGAAAATTGGTAAAATTTACTTGGAAATTCTAGTAGATCAGTAATTTGAATCTTAAATGATTAACTTGAAATTCTGAATTTAATCTGTATTTGAATTTAAATGATTAAATGTAGTGCTTTGATTTTTCATGCTTTAAAAATCCAATTTAGATTGCAGTAAATATTCAAAGAGTTAAATTATTAGATTGACTTTAAAGGTCATTGTTTTTTTATTTGATGCAAGGAAATTAAATCTTCAATCTTAATGAAGTACAGTATTTGATAAAAATATTTTTGCAGCTAAAGATATAGGGTGTCTAAGATATCTGAAATAAGATTGCTAAATGCTGGTAAATCTCTCAATTTCATGTTTTGATTGTTATTTTGTGTACAGCTAATAATTCTGAGATGGATTCTATTTAATTGCATCTTGCATAAGAGACAGTGTTGAGAGTATCTTACATGATTTCATTACATTGGTGATTTGATTTGATATGTGTAGGTAAAATTGATGGCATGACATCCTTTTAAATTTAATGTTGATTTTCTCACAACTAGCTAAATTGCTGAAGTGTATTCGATGATTTTTTGATATGTGTTTATTTAATGATTTTTTTTGATATGTGTTTATTTAATGAGGTGGCGCCCCTTTAGAATTTAAATTTTATATAAACATAGTCTTATGCATATCCAAGAACTCTCATGATGGCATTGTCTAAATTTCTATGTATAAATCAATTTGTTTATTAAACGTTAGCCTTTCAAATCTCAAATCTTGTGTTTGTCAATTTATTTATGCATTGCTGAGAAAATCTCTGTGTATTCATGAATCTGGTAGAATTTAGAATTTTTTTTGAACCTTGGGTATTGCTTTGAAAAAAATCACAACGCGTATATAAAAATCTTGTACTAAGAAAGATAAGGGATTAAATTTGAAATTCTTTATTTGTTTAAAATCAATTGCTTGATGCAAGTTTTTGCTTAGGTAATGTGTGGATAATGTGTGGTCATTAATGGATTAATGATGAATAAAAATTGAATATTCAAAAATCAACACCACCACAAAACTATAAAATGCTGCAGTGACATCACAATTTTTTACAAATTAATCCACTTTGAGACCAATTATCTCAATAACTGTTAAAGGTAGAAGAAAAATAAAAGCATGCATGAGTAGGCATTTGTATTATTCAACATGCTAATTGGACAAAAGAACAGTGAACCCGTATTTCCTGACTAATCCAGAATTTTTTTAGCAATCTGGCCCAGTCTTATAGTCATATGAAAAGAACCAGGGACCCTTTACAAATAAGAAAATATTATTGAACATCACCGTTACGGTGGCGCATGGATGTTGGTTTGGGATGACATTATCCTGGGTTCTCGAACAGGTATCCATCACGAACACGGAACCATGACAGGCCAGATTTATCAGGTTATAATTCTACATCAACAGGTTCGTCTGTTCAGAAGTGCAATGGACGCAGAATTTGTCTTTATGTGGGAAAACACCCGTTCTTATCGTGCATAAAGTATTGATTAATACTTTATAGACATCATAAAGTATTCAGTGAAGTCGAATGCCTTGAAGAGGATATCACCTGTTTGAAGTGGTCAGCTTTCTTTCCCGATTTAAACCCGGCTGAGCATGTATGGAGAATATTCGGCGACTGGTTGAAGCATGCCAGCCCCTCCCACAGGTCTAGTCCAGATCTTCGGGTAGCACTGATGGAAGAGTGGAATTGAGTGAATGGCTGAGTGTGGGTTTCATGGCCCAAGATCAAGATCTCGCCATGGTATGCCAATCTTATGGTTGAATTCAAAAGTGGGACGGCCTACCGTAAGAACAGTTGGACAAGTTTTGCTCAGCATGCTCAGACTTTGATCTGACTGTTTTGCAACACATAGCAAGCAGGCAGCTTATTGAAAATCATAAAAAATATTTGGTGTTAATTTTTCTAGACGAGGCGCGCATTCCTCTTTTGATTCAGGGAGCATTTTTCTTATTTTATTGGGTGATGTGTACATGTACGGTATTTTTCGTAGTGAACATGACTTATCTTTATTCCAATTTTTTGTGCTATTTTAAGATTAATTCTTATGCTCTGTCATTGTTCTTAATTTATTGTCATGAGTTTATTAAGAGTTAAATCTGTTAATTTAAATCGAATTTTTTGAGTTGCTTAACAGCATCTGGTTAAAAGTAAAAATACCGGGAGACTTTGCTTTCTTATGACAATTTAGCCATTTTATAGTCTAGATATAATAGAATGAAACGTTTATTTGTGCATTCAAAGCAATAAAAATCAGCTTTATAAGCCAACTCGTTTAACAGCAATTATTTATAGTGCATTCTATTTAGTAGTGGACTGAAAGTACAAATTGTATCAAAAAAGTAATAATAATAATAATAATAACATTCCTTTTGGATATTTAGCAACACAGATCTAAAATAAGAAAGCCTTATAGAGGATTTTTTATATTTTAGTGAGTTTGGAAATATAATCATCAGCATCTTCACTAGGAAAGCTGTATGCATTTTTGTTCTCTTTAAAAGAATAAATCTGGAAAACGATGTATCCTACATTCTCTGAAAAAAATTGTTAGAATAAAGAAGACTATGTGATCAGTGCACATTTGTAGAAAACTATCTAACAATATAGTGTCGTTGTTTCTCATTTTATTTTTAATTTAATACTCACACAATTATATACCAATAAAAAAAGAATGTCAGAATGGCTTAATAAAACCAAGGTATTTATTGTCCTATTAAGAAAATAGTTTACTCGTTGCACGTTTAACGTCAAATACAACATTCAACTCTTGACATCGCAAACATTTTGAATCATTCTAATTGCCTCGAGCATTCCCATTGTAATTAAATAATAGTGTTCCTGATGCCAAATTACTGTTACAAACTATTCATAAATCCACGTTACACGCCAACTTAAAATGCGCATTAGAAATATTTAGCACTTCTATAACTCAGCAATTAAAAGGAAAACCTGGAAATCTTCAAGCCTCCAAGCAAGGGCCTCTTAAAAAGCGCTGTTTTGTTTCAAAGCCTTCCCATTGGCTGACAGATGGACGATCCGTGCTTGCTGTTGTGGATTGTGTCACTTTTGACAGTGAGCGCCGTCTGGTGGGTGTAAACACAAGGCTCCGTTGTGTGACGTCAGTGGATCTGCTTTGTGTTTTCAATGGGAAGTGGAATCGGGGAGGATATGTAAACGCTAAAAATACGACGTTGGTGTTAATCGGTTTGAACGCAGGAGTCGTCTCAATTATGTTTGTTCTTTCAAAACGTGTGGGCAAGGTTAAAGGAGCGGAAGTCTTTGTTGTTCATTGGAAAATAGATACATTCAATGTTCACGAAGCGTAAAAGTAAAAAAAAAAAATTGGAATGAAATTGATGATTAAAAGTAGTTTAAAAATGTAAGTTTTAACTTGATTTAACCTAACTGGGCCTCGATAATTTTGGGTTTGATTTTTTTAAAGGCAGATAAGTCTTAATTTTTCAACCTTGTTGTGTGGTTTACAAGTTTTTAAGAAGAAGGATACAGAATAAATTTGCTACATTCACGAATTATTTTAAAACATTTTAATTCTTTGATATTATTTTATTGCTTAAACAGCTAGTTAATACTATTTTTTTCTCGATTTAATTACATTTTTTTTGTGTGTGAATTCAACTGAACCATGATTTGTATGGCCGATTGGTTATCCAAAGATGGCATGTAATTTGTAATCGTGAATTTGAATCGACATTTAAGTTTCAAAATCGATATGTAATGAGAGATAGGAAAGTTATTAAAATTAATTTCTTGAATATTAATTAAATCAAATTACATAATATAATTATGGTATTTACCTAATCGTGTTGAACTGAGCAGCACGGAGGTTATTTTTTCTATTTTTGTTTAACCGCTTTTAACCAAAATTATGCAATTCGCAGGCCATGAAAGTCAAGGGTGAGGTTTAGCCGAAAAGAAGTAGCAGTAATAGTTTTTTTTTCTTCTTTTTTTCCCCGAGGAAGTCTGGATTTAGAAAATAATTCCCCCCCCCCATAGAAGTTTATGTATCAATTCTATGGTGACATTAGGAAAATGGACATTTAGAAAAATATCATACGCTCTAATACGTTGCTGAAGTTTTTTCTGTAGTTTTTTTCATGCTGAATCTATGAAGTTGTTTTTTCCAACTCAAGTTTCCGGAAAATTTTGCCAATTTTCCAAATTTTATTTAAAATTAAAATATGCAATCTGGATTGCTTAATATGTGATTGTTACTTGTTTTAACATTGTAAGATGCATGAAAAAATGTGTATTATTAAATTTTAAATTTCGTGAGAGAAAAGCGTATTTAAAAAATGATGTATCGATAAAGTTTAATAATTCCCGAAATTTAAAAAAAATATTTGAAAGAAAATATAATAAGAATGAATTGGCAAGTCAGAAAAATATTATGAGCAGAAGAAATGAACACATGCGAATATTATGTTGTAAATATTAAACAATGTTATTCCTTTAAATCGTCGCACTATTAAATTGCTTCATATGTTCTGGTGTTATGGATTTCTGAGAACTTTTTAGGCCAGTGATTTTCAGCTTTTGTCTTTTAAAACTTCTGAAAAAGTATTTACAAGACAACCTGACAACTCTTACTATCTGTTAGAAATTTAAAGACATTGATAAATTTCAGAAAACAAAATTGTCTTATAAGAAGTTTCTCATATCATTTAGTCTTTTCAGCTATAGATTTTGTATTGCTGCATCCAACTTATTTATTCGAAGTGCCGTATTTTTAAATACATGGACATGATGTGTTAAGATTAAAGTGAAATATTCAAGTTCCAGGATTGACATTGTTTATAAAAGAGGGCTTAACAAGTTTTAAATCACAAGACTAAAGGTTGTAGCAGATATGTGTACTTCATCAGCAAAAGCTTGTGTAGCTAGTGCTTTTGTTAGTTTTTTCAATATTAGAAATTAAAAAATAATTAATTCCAATAAAATTAGTGAAATATGACGGTACTAGTTATTTTATTTACCGTTAATTACTGATTATTTTCCCTTTTTTAATTGCTCTGCATATATGCGCTCCGATTTGCACTCTTAGGTTCTTAAAAATTTCAGGAGACGAAAATAGAACCTCCTTTTTTATTTCTTTTATCAGCTGAAATCGTGTCATTATAAGCAATTCCTTTGTTTCGCGATGAGGTAAATTAACTGTGACAGATGCTAGGTAATTCTTTAGGTTCTCTTTCAAGGAACTAATGATTTGCCTAAGAACTACCATCAAGTACCATCTCAGTTCTTTACTTATGACTGTTTTGAATATTATATTCAAGACTTGGTCACATATTTCAACATAAAGAAAATGTTAAATTTGATGCCAAGTGTCTCCATTGATTTCCATTTATGCCGCGGCACATGTTGAAAGTTTATCTGTAAAACGTGCTTTTCCTCAGACAGCCTTTACCGGCAGCGGAGAAGAATTCAGCTGTTTCAATAAATCCTTCTTCAACTTTTTCCACCCGATACCTTCTCAGATGGAAAATAATAATAATAATAATAATAATAATAATATCTTACCCCAGTTAGAGTAAATAAATAAAAAAAAGTATCATTAGTTAGTGATAAATAAAAGGAAATTCGGTTTCAAATAGTTATTTAGCAAACCCTGAAGAATTTTTAAAATTCATTATTATTATTTTTTACTAATAGATGGTTTTAAATATTGAAAATTCTTATTAAAAAGATCTTATCGTGAAAGTTTTCATCGACCAATATTGTTTTAAGTGACCTCACACGTGGCTGAAATCCACAGTTTAAGAGGCCTAGTTTAAATTCAATGCTTAATTTTTCGACCATTTCCGTAGGAAGTTTTATGTTGTATATATACTCTGTCAAAAATATGCGATTTGGTCGAGTTTTTCTTAGAACCAGATTTAATCGTCAGGAGGAGGATTAATTTTCAAGTCCGTTTAGGAATACTTGAACGGAAAAAATATTTTAAATTGTGCCTAAAATTTTGGTGAAATTTTGTCAGAATCTGATATTTAAAAACGAAACAAAGCATTAATGCATAAATCCAGTTTACTCCATTTTGGCCGCACGCTCAACACTACCAAGCAGCTGGCATCTCCCTGTGAGAGTCGTCCTCAAAGGGTTAAGAACATGCCTTCTTGAACTAAAGATTTGAACTCTAAATGGAGTCTTGCAGATGAATTTTAGGATCGCGACACCTGTGACAAACCTTTCTTCTTATTTTTTGAAAATAATAAAACATATTGATTAATTATTATTGGCTTAAAGTATCTTACTAAAACTTTTGAACTGAATGTTTAGCAAATTTTCTTTGTGATGGTCTTTAATTAATGTTTCAATTGACTACTTTGTATTCCTACTGTAATGAAGATGTTTTGCTTTTCCTGGCGTGTTAAATTAGCAGCTGAGAACACTGTTCTTTGGTTTCAAATGATACACATTTGTAAAGGGGGTACATATTCAGCAATATAACGTGACTCATTCAAACGTACGATGCAGTTTTTAAAATTAAATAATGTTTTTTTTTACATTCTATTATCTTTTGCTTGTGCAGAGAAAATTATCCATCTTTTTCTGTTATCTTTTTTCTGTGAATAGAGGTTGCTGCAAAAGCACTTTTTATGGAACGATTTGGATTCTTTATCGTAGAATCATTCAGCGTAATCTTTTATAAGTGTGGGTACATATCTTGGTACCAATCTGACTATCAATTGCATTTGTAGAATTCTCTGAATAAGCCAACTTATTTTATGCTTACCATGTACTTAAGTTATTATAAACTCGTTTCTATATGGCTAAAATATTTTATTCTGTAAGTTTTTGAATCTATACTTTCTTTTACTGAATTTATGAAAAGGCATTAGTGATGACCTTAGTCTAAAATGACAACAAAGTTTGCAAAGCAAAAATTGCCTTATCAAAAAATCATATCCAGACTCCTGGTGGGAATACAATGACTTTAAAATTTTTCTATGCTGAGAATAATGAATTATTCTAGTAGCTAATTATTCTCAGCGAAGTTAAAGGGTTAAAGTTAAGATAAAAGAGCTAACTACAAATTTCGAAGAAAAACTGAGCGAAGACTTTCAGAAGGTTGTCGTTTAATCCTTTTCTTCATATACTGATCTTAGTTCCTTGTGATTTTTTCATCTAAAATAAAACCATGATTTATAAATCAGAAAACTATGATAAATCTATGTAGACAAAATATACCCTAGTCTTCACATTGGTGTTACAATTAAACAACTAATATCTTGAGAATGATAGTCTTTCATATCTCTCTAGAGAAAGAAAGCATTTAATTCCCGTAAAACAGTTTATATCATAAGTAAGATAAGTTTTCAATTTAACCCTTCGATGCATGATTTTTTAAATTTCATAATAAAAAAAAATGTTTTTGGCATGACACGTTCACATATAACAACAGAAAAATACACAAAAAAATCAAAATAGAATTGTGATATTATTAAATTGAATTTAATGAATGTATCAAATCACTATTTCTTTTTTATTACTAACTAGCTGTTACCCGCGACTTCGTGCGCGAAGAATTTGAATTGCTACTTTTTTTAAATTCACGAATGTAAATATTTCGTTATATGTAGAAAGGGGAAATCAAAAGTTCTGACGGTTGATAATACATAATTGGACGACTAATTTAATTCTCCGTTACTGTAAATTACATCATTGTACTCAATGGTATCATCTGCTCTTTGGAATATATCATCCATCATGCTATATGTCATCTGCTTCTACTATTTAAAAGAATACATAAGACAAAATATACCTTCCTATTCTAAAAACTCTGACAACCATATCATATGCGTCAATGGACGATCCTGGTTTGTTTATTTTGGATTCATAGACCGTTTTCCAGTAACCTTCCGATTTAAGCAATCGCCAAATCTATTTGGCAACTGTATAAAGCGCCAAGCTCGAATTAGTTCTTTCTTTAGTAAACAAAACGTTGAATTCCGTGTTCTTTGGGTTTGTGTAATCCTTTCTATTTAAATCGGTTAAAAACAGCTCTTAACGCATTAAAATTCGAAACGGAACTATTGCAATTAGCTGAATCGTTTGGTTACAAATTTAACCGGCAAAAAAAATCTCGGATGTCGATGAAAAGAGCGATAAAGAATAATTTTGGCAACCTTTCCACTAAATTAGGCTCTTATTTTAAGTAAACATTGAACGATATTTTCATTTAGTTATACTTAACTTTAGTTTTTAAATTTTAATCTAAAAACTCTTGGAACTATATCATATCTACCATTAGATTTCTGTCCCGGCGTTTATTTTTCAGTTATTATTCCAGAGATTATTTCTTTTCTCAGCAAGATCACGTGATGCATGGCTTTAAAAATAAGTTATTCCACATACTTGCGCTTTTCTGAAGGATCACGTGACATTTCATTTTGTTTACGCATTCCTTAAGGATCACGTGACAGTTGATTAAAAAATAAAGTAGTAATCTTCATCGCAAATCGCTTGTTAATTATTTAATTGTTATATGTAATCAAAAATAATGAATTTAACATGATGTCACCTACCCAATGTCCGTTTCTGGATTTCAAGCTACAACTCTGCCAATTTTCATCCAAATCGGTTTTGTAGTTCGGTCGTGAAAGCGTAACAAACAGACAGACACACTTTCGCATTTATTGTATTATATAGATATTTATAAAAATAAGCAAAATTTTCAGGTGAATTAGTTCAAAGTCTAACCGTTGCCTAGCAATGGAGTAGCTATAAATCTTCGTTATTTCAAAATCGTCTGCACGTATTTAAAAATTTTGGAAGTTTCAAAAATTAATAGCAATCGAAGTAAAAATGTCAGAGAAATACAATTGGTATCATTGAAAAGGTAAAACGTTGAACTTTAAGATGGTATAAAAATATTTTTTGTCGAACAGTTTGCTCCGAAGTTACGGCGGAAAAACGGTTTCGGTTAATTTCTAATTAACTGCCTGTTTAATTAACTTTTGGACTTAGAAAAGTTCATAAGTGTCTTCCCCTTGTCTTCAATAATAAGTGTATAAAATTTGGTTGAAAACCGTCCATTGGTTTAGGAGGAGATCTGGAACATAGCCACATACATACCCACATACCCACAATGACTTTTATTTATACTAAGATATAATAGCCAAGATCTGTCTCTCACTGATCCGGTAACGCTCTGACGTCACCAACAATGAAATTCGCGCCATAGCACTGCAATACGTTAAACAGCATTATTTCATTGTTAGAGAACCTAAATTTCAATAATTTTAAATTTAAAAAAGTAATTGTCGTTCTTATTTTAAATTTAATAGCTCTAAAATAGTGAAATAAAATTTGCTACCGATTGATATAAAATTTATCTCGTTATGATAAATAGTTCCCGAGAAATTTTAAACTATATTAATCATATATTTCAAATTAATTTCCGTTTTTTTAATATAAAGTATTAAATCACGTCAGTGGTATATCATGCGCGTGATATAGTTTGGACGCCACGATGCATCTGATTATTTATTGCAATCGTGCTGATATAATTTGATAATATTTTTTGGCAACGTTTGACAAGCAGAGAAGTGCTTTGTTCTGATTAATTTAAATTTGACGGGAAATCTCTCGAATGAAGAGGCAATTTGCACCCGTCATACCATGACGGGCGATTTTCTAGTAAAACAATAAAAAAGGTATTTTAAAAGTAACATCAAATGGTAAATACCTGTAGAAGCAATTGATGAAACCATCAAATATGCAAGACTCCTTTTGAATGCTAAAAACTGAGTAAATATATCAATAGGTGTATCAGGAATTTTGTATCAGGAATAACTGACTACCACAGACTAATGAATAGGACCTGTGCTCTCCATGGAAAATGGAACGAATGATTATTACCCAGTCTCTTATGATGTTTCTAATCTGATACAGCGTGTACGAGCGGACAAAAAAATTTCTATTCATTAATAACATGAAAAATAAACTATGTATAAAATTTGGTACAGTCCACAATGAAGGAATAAGAGAGATGTAATATAAAAAATATTGAAAAGCATTCAAGAAAAATGCAAGGAATATAAAAGAAAAAACTTTTAAATGAGTTAATATTGTTTATGCATGCTTACATTTTTCATATTTCTGCAAACAGTCCAGTCTTCGAAGCAGTAGCATAATTTGAAATGAAGTCTTAGAGAATGTTTGTATCCGGCAGCTTAAACGTATAAAATTAGTCTTTGGTGGTATCGGATCCCGAACCCACGAACCTCCGATTAGAAAGAAGAAACCCGCCACGAATCCATCACAGCGTACGAAAATGCAATTGTCCAATAGAAAGCTATGCTTGAGTCTTTTGTTCATGGGAAACAGGACAATCCAGGAGCTGAAGTGTATCAAATTTTAAACTATTCAACTGAAACTTGTTATTATGAAGGAATTTACAGTTAAAAAGCTGCAGAAGAATTCTATCATTAAATTGTTTCATTTTGAAAATATGAATCACCTTAACCACCTCACCTAACCAATCACCTTCCACACCTCAAAACGCATCTTCGCCATCATCGTGGCATGGAGCTTTCATCTAAATAGTAGATTGCGCCATAATTTTTCTTTCTTTTTCTCTCCAGAGAAATTTTTCTCCCCTATACAGATATCCTGATCGTAGCTTCGCTTCTGTATTTTCTGAGTTTTTCTAATTTCTCACCAAAATTCCAAAACAAAACTGTTTTTAATAACAGCAAACTGCATGATCTTTTCCGCCCTGAACAGGTGATTTTAATTTTGGTTAGGAAGTCAAGATTCCGGGTATAAAGTGTTACTCCGTAATTTCTACATAAGCCGCACAGACACAGTAAAATGTTAAATTAAATCTATTAGGCACGAACTGATGAACGTAACCTTTCAAAGCAACAGAATTAGATAGCCGTTAACTTCCTAATCATACTACTGCTATAAAAGAATAATTTGTACCTTTCCTGCAAACAAATTTCAAGACGCAATGAGCTTTAACTTTAGCAGCTTGAACTTCGCGATACAATGTTATTATGCGCATTTTAAACACAAGCATTGTTCTTCTTACAATTTTTACATTTTTTTACCCTTTCACATTTGAACAGAAATTTTAGGGGTTTATTTTTGGACATGTCGTACGTGAGTGACGGTTCAAGGTGGCGGCCATACCCACTCTTCCTTCAGCACCAGCTGTTCTTCTGCTGTCTTCCGATTTTTTTTTCTCTCTCAAACGTTTTTTTTTTCTCTTCGCCAAATAAACAAATTTGTTGAGTCATAGTAAGCAGTTTCCTGTTGGTGGTTTTTCTTAACAGCGAACGAGCGTGAGAACGTTATTCATCTCATTTAAACAAGTGATCAATTCTTGTGCTTTAGAGAAATAATTCTGAAACCTTTCTCATAGAGTTAATTTTTTAATATTCCGAAAACATATCAAATTAATGGTGTTTGCTTTGCTTTTTTTTCTGTGTCAGTAAAAAGTAGCGAGTTTATAAAAATGTTTTTATTTTTCACAGTTTAACACGTGGAATGAAAATTCTACCTGAGAGATTAGGGCCGAGGTGGCCTAGTGGTAAGGTCTCGGCTTTGGGGCCGGAGGGTTCCAGGCTCGAGACCCGATTCCACTGAAGATCCGCCGTGTATGGGGCCTGTTGCACTCTAAATCATACGTAGTGGTCAAACGTCCTCCCGTTGGTGTGGCGTGGAAGTTTGGAGAGGGGGGTGCCAGCCCAGGTGTCGTCCTCGTCATCTGACCGAGGTTCAAAATTACGAGGTTCGTCCCAAAATAGCCCTCGTGTTGCTTCAAAACCGGACGTTAATATAACTAAACTAAACTACCTGAGAGATTTTATACAACTCTAACCCTTTGCACCCCGAAAGATATCAAGATGTATAATTATACACGTGTGAGTGTAACGATTGATTTAGAGCTTTAGGAAGCTGAAAAATATTGTTATTAATATGTTTCAGTTCCTGAAAATTAATCTGTGTGTTTTTGCTATTATATGGTTTTATGATAAGCGCTATCCAACAAGAATGTGTAAAAGATGCATCATTCAGAATGCCGAGTCTGACTCGACATAATTTCAAAGGGTTAAGAATAATGATTGCCGAACATTTTACGTTTTGAAAGCATTCAGCATATAGCAAATAATCGTTTTTGTATCTGCGATTTATTCCCAATAGAATAATACACATTTGATGCTCCCCTTTATTGTCATTTTAATACTCATTCAGTCAATTAAAGTGCCTTGATAGACACTAAATTCACATTTAGATGGACAAAATGAACTAAGAGAATTACAAGAAGTTACATATACATAAAAATACAATGGATTTGTTAGTACAAAATAACGTATAGGTAACCGTCGCACAATGTAACATGGTCGTTAGCTTCATTAAAATTCCAAGTTATATAAACTGAAACAATTAACTGATGCAAAAAGGGTATTGCGTTTAAAAATTGTAAAATTCCATGCTATTATATTTTTATAAAACAATTTCACCATATTATCCTTATTTAAGCATTTTTTCCCATATTAAGGCATATTAATATGCATTAATATTTTCTTCGTCTTCACATCAAAATGCCACTAACCGAGGGTGATTTTTTAAAATAATTTATCTTGCACACTTACAGATATATAAAGGCACAGTAATGTTATAGAGGTCGAAACATCATTCGATGAATTCCAGATTTACTATCGCAAATTGTGTAAAACTTGGATGAGCAAACTCCAGTCCGTTGCACTACAGATTACTCAACGCAGTAATTGAATTTTTTTGTCATTTTGTTGCGAAAACATGCTACATCTAAAAATGTGTGCTTTTGAGATTATTTCTGATTATATAATTATGACCATAAATGAAAAACTCTTGTCTCTTCGACTCATGTTATCAGACAATTCTCTTATTCACAAATATTGTTGCGCTGAAATCATGTTCTAGGACTCAACTTCAAAAGGGTTTTTATGCTCTAAATTTGTTCTGAAAACTAGAATAAATAAATTTAGAATAACAGAAATTACAATAAAATTTTGAAAATCATAGAGAGGAAACCGAAAAAAAATTATTAAAAGGAGAGTCGAAAATCTAGTCCGAAACAAATTAGCTTGATGATTTTTTAATTTGAATCGTCTATCTTTTTTTTTTTTTTAATTTACTCTTAATTATAGCAAAGACAACACGCACAAAAATTTTTTTCAAAATCGTCGCAACGGGCGTATGTATAAATGCACTAATTAAAACAATAAAAAGTATCGTTGTAAAATACACTTAAAAATATTTTTAAAAATTATTTAAATGAAAGTAAAATTTCACAGAAATAAAATTTCCATCACTGAGAAGCTAATTTTTAAAATTTTCAAGTGGTGAAAAATGGTTTTTGTGCGATCATATGCTCAGAAGTTATTGAGGAAAAACTTTAAAATTTCGATTAGTTTTATAATAATTAGAATTTTTAAAAATCCTTTCTTAGTGAATGCCTACTACCCAAGAAATAACAGCCTGCCAAATTTGATAGCTGTAGGTACAAAGGTCTTCCCAGTAGAGAGTTTTGAACGACTTTTGCATCATATATGTCGCAATATCCAGTCTATAAACACAATAATGTTAAAATCTTCGTAATTAAAGTTTATGGCCTTTAAATTATAACTTTCCAGAAGTCAAATAAATTCAGTAAGAAACAAGATTTGCGGAAGTAGACATCTAAGAAACCAATAAGAGTGTTGACAAGCTGTAAAGCGCATAATTGCACTGCTGTTATGAAAGACTTTTCTGTCTCACAGTCTTTTTCTTCTTCCTGATCCAAGTAAACCTCTGTATAACTAGAAAACATTCTTACTGTTTCTTGAATATCTGCTTCTGCAATTCTTGTATAAATTTTAGAAGTATTTTACTAAGCCTAGTTGTGATTTGGTACAACAGACGATTAATTAACATCGCTGTTAACAATTTATACATCTGAACCTAAACTCGTATAACTAAAATATAAAGACTGCCTTACATCTCGGCAAAACGTATTGCTAAAAATGATTTTGCTCTTTTGTTTTCGACTTAACAATCGTGTTTGGCCATTGAACTGCATTGCCATGTCAAAAGATCATGTGATTGAAATATTGAAAGTTGCGTCTCCTTTTTCTATGTAACATTACTGTAAGGTTGACAATTCTGAGTACTATCCTGAAAAGAAACATAAGTACCTGATTCAAATATCTCACTGAGTCAAGTACATAATAAAACAAAAAATATTAAAACATCTATGGAAAAAAGTAGAGAAAACAAGAGCAAAAAAACATAACCGCAAAATACTTATACAAAACCGCATCTGGTGCGCGCAAAAAAAGCAAAAAAAAAAAAATTCGGCAACAATCTCTTGATATACCAAATGAAGTAGAGTATTGACTCTGGGTGTTCTGTAAAAGCGCACGGAAAGAGCATGCGACAATTCGTACGGTACAGTGGCAAACAAGTTGAGGGTAAAAAGAAGTTAACCGATTTTGTTTCTCTAACTAAAGTGCTATATTCATTCTTAAAGAAAAATTCAAATACTTCTCTTAAGGTATCCGACTGTGTTCGGAGACATTTTTTTGAAAAATAACTTATATATATTTTTTAATGTTATTTATCAACTGCATATGTTTTAAAACTATGAAAATATTGTAAAATTAGGCTTTCAAAATAATATTTTTTTAAAAAACTAAGAAATTTGAAGAAAAATGACTAAAATATTAGCCTTACGCTAACAGCCATATACAAAATCATATTCTAAATATACATAAATCCTTGTAGGAATACATTTTTATGACTGTTTTCTGTGCTGTGCTCTAAAATATTTCTTGTACTTCAAAATAGTTTCGAGATATAGCTGAACATAGTTACTAAACTGGTAATTTTTCATAAAAAAATGCTTTTCGTTTATATTTAAGCACTTAAAAATAATACTTCATTTTAAAATTGATCTTAGTTTTTAGAGGAAAACATCAAGCATATTACAGAAAACAATCTCAGAAAATTTCCTATCAATACTCGAATAACTTTTTGAGAAATCAGTGTTACGGTCGGCAGTTTTCCTCAAAAATATCATTCCTCAGAAAACACATTTAAAGTTTTCATGCAACATAAAATAATGCTTACAGTTCGGTAATAAAACAGCTGTAACTCCATTTGTAATTCACGTAGAGTAAAAAGTGAGACAGTTTTAGAAAACTGGTTAAACAGGCTACAAAATTATGTAATAAAAAGTGTTTTGATAATTTCATCAAAAACAACGATTTTAAACCAGTCGGATACCTTAAGTTAATAATAAAAATTATCTTTGTTTCTGATTCCTAATTGTTATTTTTCCTTCATTTTTCAGTAAAAAGTTTTCAAAAAATAAAAAATAAAAAAAAAAAATGTTCGGATTATCCGAAATTTCGGATTCCCGGGGTTCAGATTGCCGGGGTTCTACTGCAGATAAAAGTTGAAGGAATATTCATTTTCTTGAATATGCGACTTCTTGAATACACATTAAAAATTAGTCGATGTCCCGTTTTGAGGAAAGGAACAAATGGCCACGTTTGGTATGAATGCAATCAAAAACATAATGGTCAGCGTGGCCTACTTTGTTGCACACATTTTTCGAATGAATATTTTCTTTGTTTCTTATGAAAAACAGCTTATATTTGCATACATTTTCGAAAATAATCGCGCTCAGTAAATTTCTATTCGTTTATATTTTAAAATTTAATTTTTTTAACATACAGACGCTGCGTTTTAGAAAATTACTTACTTTACAATAAAGAAAACATTTCTCAGGAAATCATTATTTTTTACTTTATAAATAAACATCGAAACGATCAAAACGAGATTTCCACCAGATGCCAGATGACGCTGTAATAACAAAACACCTTAACCTAGTCTGAAAAACGGATGAGCATTAAAAAAATAAATAAATTCTTTAAAAAGAGAGGAAAAAAAGATGGAACCAAAATTCTCTCCGAGCATCCGTCAGCCAAACAGGGGGTGAAGAAAAATGGTGGGCGTCTCGAATAATCAATGAAGTGCAGGTGTCGAGCCAGGAGCAAACGATTTAAATTTGGGAACTCAGCTTGCATTGAGCCTCAGGTTTATATAATGAATGAGATTTTCAATCGATAGACTAAAAAGAACGCAGATGGGTGCAGCAGCAGTTATTCTTTGCAGCCGTGTTTTCTTTTGATTAAATGTCCCCGCCCCCACCACCTTAACCCTTTCCTTCTCTCTCTTTCTGTTTCTCTGCCTTCCCGGGGCATGAATTCGCAATGATTTTCTGGGATTTAGGAATTTCGAAAAGGAAGTCTGTGGAATTTTTCAGGAGGTATAAATGATATGATTGCCGGATCCAAAAATAATATATTTTCTTTTCCGCGTTTTAAAACAAATATTCTTCTTAGATTTCACGAATGTATTAATTAAAAGCCTTTAATGGTTTCATCTTCCGTGGAGTAATAAACTTTGCCGACTGTAACGGTTGTTCTCCTTATTTTAGTCACGTGACTTCCTGCGTAGCAGTGTCAGCTCTTTGCCAAATCGCAACTTGATAAATTAATTGATTAATAGTAAAAAATGATATGGTTATGAAATGAAATGATATCTTACATGATACGATTGTTGGTAAGAATCGGTATGTGTGCAAGGAACGCCTGTGTGCATCGCCTGCAAAATATAAATCATTTTCAAGTTGATCGACACGAATCAGTGTGTGTGCAAGGAACGCATCGCCTGTAAAATGTAGATCATTTTCAAGTCGATCGACACGAATCAGTGAGTGTGTAAGGAACGCATCGCCTGCAAAATGTAGATCATTTTCAAGTCGATCGACACGAATCGGTGTGTGTGCAAGTAGTCTAAGTGTGAAAGGACATTTCTGTAACTGAGAGGTAAAATATCTTACGTTCAATTTTGTTGATTTTGATGTTTTTATCATATTTTCTTGAATTAACCGAACACATCTTCGGGTGAGCAAAGTGTCATAGCTGTAGGTCGAAAACAACAAAAGAACCGCTCTCAAAAAATAAATTGCGTATTGCAATACATTACGCTCTGGAACTTGTTTCAATTCTCCTGTAAAATGTTAAAATTGTTACTTACAATAGTTTACCTCTGGCGTAGAGATTAAACTCTCGCCTTCACATTTAACGTGCACCAGGTTCACATGCACGCTAGATCTTTGGTGGACTCGTGTTTCGAATCTAGTCCTCTCAAGCCTCGAAGCCGAAAGCTTACGATCATGCGACAGCGGATCTTCTCATAAACTTTTTTCATTAGATGAAGTAATTAAGTCACGGAAATTCAGAACAAACAAGCTTATATCATTTATTAATTTCTGTAGGATAATGAAGGATTTTAAGATATTTAGATAAATAAATGATTCACATTCAAATCCCCCCACCGTTTATTGTTTGCTTTGTTACGTCCTTAACTTTTGAAACAAATATTTTTAGTATTGTTAATAGCAGCCGGTATGTACATTTAAAACAATTAAATAATATCAAGCAATACAACAACAAAGGAAAAACTGAAACAGAGGTCTTGCTTTTATGTTAAGTCTCATTAATTACTTTGTAAACTTACGAGTTTGTGCGATTTTTGATTTCTTAAGAGTATATACATTGCTAAAGCTGCGATTTTGATAACGGAGATATATCTACATTCGTTATATTTCGTTTTAAGAAATGCTTTGATAAGCTATATGCTTTTTTTCTCGGAAATAACTCTTTGTGATTGTAATGGAATTAATAAAAGTATATATCTTGATTGATACCCACAAAAAAGGTAAATGAAAGAAGTGGAAAGAGTGAAAATAAAATTTTCAAAGAAAACTATCCGACGCCTAAAGTAAAATCGGTCATTATAAGAAAAATTTGCCTCGCTTTGGATTTAAAGGCAGAATTAGATATCTGCCAGTGATTTTGCTGAACATAATGATAATTGCTTTGCACTGAATGAGCGAGAGCAATTTTAAGAACCAACCATGACTCCTCAGGTTCATTCTCTCATTGTCTTCAAGATCTGCGAGGCTCTGGCTTTGAAAGTTCAGTTAGCATCATCGGCTAATTAACATTAAAAAGATTTAGAAAAACAGATCACTGTACCTACTGTACGATCGGAAATAGTCTGGAAAATATGCCTGACACGCAAATGTCACAAACCAGTAAAATCACATTCTTTACTGATAATTTGGCCAGTTGGTAGAAATTCATAACATACAGCACTACGACAGTGAAAGAAAACAGTCAACATTACCTTGATTTTTTATTTGATTCTCTACCTTCATTAAACATTTTACACCTCTCAGATATTTTTGCTTTTGATAAAAAGTCTTTAAAGTCATTTTTAACATTTCAATTGTTTTTGTATCAGCAATTGCATTGTGGCAAAAAAATAAATGCACGTTCTTTGCACTCTTACATTCGAAATTTTGAAAATTAATAAATTTAAAGTTCTTATCTCATTAAAAACACAAATTTATTTAGAGACGATACTATGAAATCAAATACCGAGTGTTGCTTTATGTTTATATAAGTCGTAAAAATATTTGATAAAACTTTGCAAAGGATTTCTAGTATATATACATTTTAAATGAAGCATTCCAAATACTTTTTGAGCACAGTAATATAATTCTAAAAACTGCTATTTACAAAAAAAGTTTGCCGACCCCTGATCTACCCGAATTTCGACACACACACGACTAGTTCGCCGCCATACATCGTAAAGGAGGAATCGCATGAGAAATATTCGTGCCCCATATGGACTTCGGTCAGAGTGGGTCACAAAAGTAATATTACATCCAAGAACCGCCTTATCTAGAAATTTTAAGTGCCTTCCTTTTAATGTTAGACTGAAATCAAAACTGTGTTCCGGTTGTGACATTAATACTACATATGTAAGGTATTACTCAAAGTTGTCAAAACGTTATGACAGAAATGATATTCGCATCATTGGATGTTAGGTAATATTCTGTGAGATTCAAGGCGAAAGTTCGCAAAACAGTTAATACCTGAACTATTGAAAAACGATACTGCTTACTAGACCATACATTATTAATGATCGTTGGTCGTTTATTAACGTAGCAGTTGTGGATGATTCTTAAATGAATCCATTTACTAGAGTTACAATGAACGAAAACTTTCCAGAGTATGTACTTTTCGACAAGAATCTAAACCATTCTAGATTGTTTTACAGCATTTACTTTCTCGTACAAGAAGTATGCACAGAGATTGGTGCAAATAGGTAATAGTCAAAAACAGAATATCAATTCCGTTTAAAATCACTTCAGCTCAAATCTACCAGTTACTTTTAAATGCGTTGGATTACATTCAGGACTTTTTAATTCGGGCCTATTTATATCCTTGCATATATATCCTTCCTCATGGTATCAACCTGATTTGTCACTGACTATAAATAATATCAAATGTTTTAAGCCTGCTGACTTTAAAGATGAGAAGGGAAGGGGTCCATTAAGGTAGAAGAACAATTTAAAGAAGTTGGAAAATGAATTTTGAAATTTCAATCGATGGATATGCTGTGGTTTGTTTGAACTTACAGAGACCCGTTGACGTTTTTCGCTGACTTACCAAATATTAATTTTTACCAAAACGGTTTCGCTGCAGTATTAAGCATACTTTTTCATACAGTTATTTGAAAATGATTCTGTTAAATAACCAAAATATTACTAATTTATTTTCTCATGTGCAGAAATAAAGTATTATAATCTTCAAAATGTTAAAGCTCGAAATTTTGAAGAGTCTTCACGTATCAGAACTCCTTGATTCAGAAATAATGAAATATCTGTCTGTGTTTATGGTAACTCAAAAACAGAAAGAGCTAGATGTATAAAATTTGGCATTTACTCTTCACGTCGACATTGTGGATCTCGTTGAATTTTCGTCGAAATCCGTCAAAAGGATGTCTGCTCGCTTATGTGCAAGCCAATGCAATTATTTTCGACGAAATCCGTCAAAAGGATGTCTGCCCCTTTATATGAAGCCAATGCAATTATTTTTGACGAAATCAGTCAGAAGGATGTCTGTCCGTTTATGTGCATGGCAAAGCAATAACTCAAAACGCAATGAGCTAGATGGATGAAATTTTAAAAATGTTTTTTGGCTCTATAATTGTATATCCGTGTTAGTTTTAGACAAGGGGAAACTCTCTACCGCTGAGATTTAGTATCACTGCAAGACTGTTACCTTAGCATGAATTCTAAATTATTGTAGAACATTATTAAAGTGTTCTAAAATAGAAACGGGATATAGCACAATTTGCTTCTGCATGTAGCGTTTATATAAGTAGTAGCAGATATTTGTTGACATAGAATATTAAATAGGTCAGTCATCAAAATGTTACACGAAAATCATTACCTGTTTGCAGCTGTAATACAGAGGCAATCTTAGAAAATGTTGCTACAAAAATGAATAAAACAAATGGAAAAAAAATCAGAGTAGTTATAAATTTTTCCATGAAAACTCACAACAATCGTGATGAAGCTGGATGTTTCAAATTGGTATTAACACAGAAACAGTTTTATATTAAAATGTTGGACACGAAATGAATAAATCGCTACTCTGAGACCATGGTACTTTTGTGATAATATCATATTAGAAAAAGAAAACAAAAATATGTCCAATGCAAGAAATATTGGATTCTTTTAAGAAAATTGTTTTGGTAATTACTGAAATAGAGTTTCAAGCTTCGAATTGATAATTTTTAAATTGTAACAGTAAGCCGTTAAACATATAGTTACGCTTTTTTTTTTAAGTTTTCGGTTGAATGCAGTTGATCCCTTTTTCCAAATTATATTGTTTTCTTTTAATTCATCTTGCTTTCAGAAAAACAAGCTTTGTTATTAACGTTATTTTCAAGAAATCTAACTTTTTTTCCTAAACAATATTTCTTCATTGACAACAAACTATCGACAAATTTTCTCTTTTTTTCGCAGATAAATCTTCGACTGAGCAAGATTTCTACGAAGAAAACGCTGGAAGAACGAAATCATACACGAAATTCCAGGTTTTGGAAATCTCACCTTCACCAGGCGCAGGCAGGAGAGAAAAGAAAACTTAGGCAAAGAGCAATAAAAAATGTGTTAATCACTTTCCTTTGCAGTTGTCCTCTGCTCTGCTTCGATAAGGCACTTCTGCAACATTGCAGATAAGCCCTATAAGTTTAAGGGGGTGGTACATATGTCTTAGCGCCCCACTCCACGCCCTAGCAACCTGCGGGGCAGTTCATTAAATAAACCTTATTGTCACCTCACTCTTTGCAAAGGTCGAAAAAGATAAGGTCCTATCTTTTAGCCGCAGATGGTACTCGCTAGCCGCAAGAGGGCGCTGTGCTACATTTCACAACTTTTTTTTCTCTATTCCTTTCCCCTTTTTTATTTTTTGCAGACGATAGTTAGCTACCTTCCATGGCGGGAAAACATAAAATGTCAAAAAAAGAATCGAATAAAATTTTTTAAAAAGTCGTAAGAATGAGTAGTGGGGTTTTAATTTCTGCTAGAAGAATTTGAATTTTTTTTTGGTTGGTCGCTTGGATAATATGGAATGAATATATATATGGCCTTACCTTTGTGATTTGGAAGCATATTTTAAATCGGATTGGGGGCACTTAATTATTGGATTTCTTTGTTGAATTGAAATATGTAACTTTGAGAATCTGGCTAAAATATGTTTATCGGAAAGTGGAATAAATTTCAATTCATCTTAAGTTATCACATGGCCGACAGAAGCTCTGAGAGGGTAGTGTGCAGCGAACGATAACTTAAAAGTAAAAACTACTGCTCAGATACTTTTTTTCTTGATTCGATTTCCTTAATAACAATTTGAGAGATTTAGGTGATTCTTACCTCCAATTTTTCAGTTTTAATGGAGCATTTTATGTTCCTTACTTCTACAATTTATACTTCATTTTATCTTACTTCAAGATGAAGCAAAATAATTAAACGATTTAATTTTTTTCGAAGTCCTTTTTAAAAAATGGTCCTCTTAAATTAGAAATAAAATAACTAAGAATCCTCTTGTCTTTAGAAAAATAATTTTCTCCGAAACAGTTATTTATTTAACTAATATTTATTTTCCCCTATTATCACGTGAAATATGATTTGATCCCCAAAGCAATATTTCAGAAATAACTTCTGGATGTTATCAATAAATTCAGCAATTATAAATTTTTATGTGCATTAAAATTTTGTTCTTAGTGTAGAATAAGCATTACCTTACATAATCCGCAATGACAGAAAAAGCTAGATATTATCATGCTAAATTTTATAGCCTTTTTCTATTTGAGGGATAAAATTTATAATCCTTTCATCCTCAATTATGGAGTTTTTATTTTCTCGAACGCGTAGTATACATAGAGAAATTATTATAATCGTAAAAAAAATTTGATCTGAAGATGCTGATGAGTTTCCACGTTTTAATCTTTCCTGAATACGAAAAAAATCATGTTTGGGATTGTGTCTTAGTGTCCGGCCTTTAGCTGATTAGCCAATTGCTCCTAACTGAGTCCCGCGTTTAAGGGGCCTCGAGCCAGAATACTATCTACTACTCTCCACTCGATTCAGTGGAACTTCCTGATTTCACGAATTTTCAAATTTTATCCTCTTGAGACCCGCGCCCATTTTGTCTATTTACAAAATTTGTTTTTGTTTGTGTGTTTCATTTACAAAAAAAGTTGCTCTCCATTAAAGCCCTTAAATCCCGCTGTTCAATACTTTGGATGGTCCTATGATGTGGTCTATTAATTGTATATAATTAATTATATTGATAAATTATTATTATTTATGTTAGTTAATTACATTGATAACTTAATTAATTAATTAGATTAATTAATATATTATTAATAAATTAATTGTATATAGTGTTATATAATCCTATCAAGAGTATTATTTTCGACTTTTGCAAAAATTAGTCGAAAATTATACTTTTGGTTCAAGAGTTTATACCTTCCTGAGTCCGAAAGGAACCATTTTTGGAATTATGTTGATATGTTTATCTGTGAAAACCATAATTAGAAAATGCTAAGAGCTATTTAGATGAAATTTGGTATGTTCTCGTAATACCAAAGTTGTAGATCTTTATGAAATTTTGGACGAAATCCGTTGAAAGAAAGTCTGTCTGTTTGTCCGTTCATGTGCATGTGGATACGGTGAATCAGAAATAAAATGGGCTAGACCAGGGGTTCCCAAACTTTTTTCCCTCGCGTATCCCTTGATTAGTTTTTTTTTATTTTCGCGTACCCCCTACTGTCATATTCCGCCTCCTTCCATCCATACAAAGAAGTTTTTATCAATAATGTTAAGGGCCGAGGTAAAGTTAAGAGTCACATGACTGGAATTTATAACATTTGCAGGACTTATTTTTGATTTTACATTTTATTCCATTTTTACAATAGTATTAGTTCAACGTCAAAACAGTTGAAACCAGTATTGCAATGATTCCGCAATAACTTATAAGCATAGCTAAAAATTACACTTCCTTTCGCTTTCTTTTTTACTTATTTTGAGAGTAAGTTTAGGACTTGCACGACTTTCAATTTTGCTTTTTACTCGAACTTCTGGAAACAGAATTCTATAACATTTTTAATCCCTTATGTTTTCTTGTGTCCGCCATTACCGACTTTGAGTTTGAGTACCCCAACTGGTCCTTCGCGTACCCGCAGGGGTATGCGTACCACAGGTTGGGAACCTCTGGGCTAGACAGATGAAATATAGTTTATAGTTTTATCATCAGAATTGTAGATCTGTATCAAATTTTACAACAAATCCATCAAAGGGTTGATCTACCTGTTCGTGGGTATGTCAACACTATAACTCTAAAAAATTTACTAAGTTAGATCAATAAAATCTGGTTTTATTGATCTGGTTAGATCAATAAAAGAGGTGTTATCACTCATCAAATTTTGGACCCAATCGGTCGAAAAGAAGACGTCCAACTTGTATAAATTCAGTTTCCTTCACTATAGTACCAAACAGAAAACGAGCTATATTGTGTTAGTAATCTAGGGCAGAACATCTTTGCTGTCTTTTTTCTTAACTCTAAATAGTTAGATTTTTAAAGAAAAAGAATGTCGAACAAAATTGTTTCCAACTGGGCTCTGCATCTCAAAAGGCCGGCTCTAATAATGTTTGTCCATGGTTAGGCGAATACAATAACTTAACCAGCAGAAGTTTTCATTTTGTTCTTAGCTTCATTGTATAATGAAGATAATTGGCTATGCATTTTGAATCTCTTACTCTTGACCAATTTGGTCGAAAATTTGATATAGATCTACAATTTTGATGCTAAGACAACATACGAACTTTAATTTTTTGATTTATCGCGCTCACATACATATGAATCGGATATGTCTATAACCCATCCGTTGATAAACGCTTCTTAATATTTTTTGAGTTATCCTGTTCGCAGACATACATAACTCATAAAATGTGTTTTTTCGTACCCATGGAGATCAGAATCATGGGGATTCATGAAAATCCTGAAGTAGATTTTTTTTACCAGAGGCTCCAGTCTGAAAGGAGACCCCGCAATGAAGAAACTTTTATAAGCATCTAATGAATTAGAATTTCTCTCATCTTTAAAATAAAGCCTTTTTAACGTCGCGTTATTTTTGACTAGCAGTACGCGCACGGCGTTGCCCGTGGAATCAGGACTTCAACAAAATGAAAAAAAAAAAAAAAAACCTCCCGCAATGACCAGAAAAAGTTTTGATAACAAAACCAAAACAAAAGATACACATTATTGATTTTCCCGCTTATTTTTTTTCGCGATAATGACATTTCAACTGTAGGAAAACAGTACATAGTACGTTAATCCATAACAATGTTAAAAAATTGCAGCGTCAAAGTCATTATTATACAGCAAGCAAAATATGCGAGACAAAGAAACACGTTAAGACACTACCGAAAATAATAATCGAAATCATTCAGTTAAAGGTTATGAGTCTCCTGCACTCTGCATCGCCACCCAGTGAAATTGCAACAATTCATTCTGGAAGTGTTTACCTGCTCCGGAGAAAGTCTCGCAGACAAAGCTCGCTAGAGAAAAAAAGACTTGGAACTGCGCAGGAGAAAATAGATTAAAATAAACGGAAAAAGATATTTTAACCGTTCTTGTTTTCTCCGACAAAAACGTTCCAGTTATAAGCTAAAAAGATTTTGAAAATTATAGCATTATTAGAACGTTAGACGAGAGAATTTTAAGAAATCCGAATGAAAAATTAACATAAAAGTGATTATTTTTCAAAAATTTCTCAAAATTCAGTAAATTACGTTAGATGTTCGGAGAAAAACTTCATCTGAACCGAAATTGTTTTCTCTTTCTGATGGTGTATCTATTCTTTTTAGTACAATTATCCGAAATCATGCTATTGAGAAATTAGTGCGAAAAATCACCCAAAACTACACAATATATTAAATAAAGATTTTTCTAGATTAAAAGTGAAAATTCGGACTTCGAGGTGCATTGATTATAAACGAATTACTTCTACTTCAATCTCATGAATTCAGAACTTCTAGTTGAACTTTCCTATTCGGGCCTTACCCATTTCCGAAAGTATTTAAGCTTACCGCGTTTCTATAACGTTCTCTTTTTAGTTAGATTCTTTATAGGAAGTCTACCTATTGCAATGGTTCTCATGACACGACTTTCGGAAAATTTCTGCAGATCTTCACTGTTCATGACCCCTAGAACCCAAAACCACCCTTCGTTAAAAAGTTTATATATATATATATATATATCCCATGTTAACGCTTTTCCATGAACGCTTTTTCCCATGTTATCTTGTGAACACAATAACTGGAGTAATTTTGAGGTAAATTTAACAAGCATGGGATATGTGTTAAGGACAGTAAAAATCTCGGTCGAGTTCGTAGATGGGCTATCCAGCTCAAAGGGGGTGGAAATGGTGGTGGTGGGGGGAATTTTCATTTTCCCATAATTCCTTTGCAATTGAAAATAGAAAGAAAATACAAATTAGGCGAACTATTGTCTTATCATAACGAACAATTTTTGCATTTGAACTTTTTCGATAGCTACAATTGCTTAGAAGTTATGAGCTGAAAAGTGATTCCCCCCCCTCCCCCTCCTTTCCCCCTAACTTAAAGTACGTTTTAACCTATGCATATTACCCCTTGTTGGAAAGCTCTCGTCATTTGCAGGCTCTTCCACCCGCTTTCATTCTTGTAGCTCTAATTCTTCTGAGAATAGAGGGCGAAATGTTCCTTTCTTTATTATTAGTAGAGACGTGTATATATATATATATATATATCTTGTGAACACGATAACTAGAGTAATTTTGATTAGATTTTAAACGGCGAGGGATATGTTGTAAGTTCGGTGAAAATATCGACCGAGTTTGTAGATGGCCTAACCAGCTAAAAGGGAGTGGAAATGGTGGAGGAATGAAAATTTCATATTCCCATAATTCTCTTACGATTGAAAATAGAAAGAAAACTCAAAATAGGCGAATTATTGCCTGTTTATAATAAACAACTTTTGAATTAAAACTTTTTTGATAGCTACATTTTTTTAGAAGTTATGAGCTAAAATGCCACTTTCAATCTCCTCCCCCATTTTAACATTTCCCCATAACTCTGTTACGACTAAAGATAGGAAAAAATTCAATTAGGCGAATTATCACCTTATAAGAACGAACAACTTTTATATTAAAAGTTTTTGTCAGCTAAAATTGCTTAGAAGTTATGAGCTGAAAAACGATGTTCAATTCCCCCCAATTTATCTTTTCCTCATAGCTCCGTTACGATTGAAGATAGAAAGAAAATTTCAATTAGGGGAATTATCACCTTATCATAACAAACTACTTTTATATTGAAAGTTTTTTGACAGCAAGAATTACTTAGAAGTTATGTGCTCCCATCAGCCGCATTCACTTTTACTTTTTGTACGGTAAACAAGCTGATATACTTAGCTTTGATCCGGATTAAAATGCTTTCATGTCTAATACTTTTAATGTAAAAACTATTATTGTATAAAAATTATAATACACAAATTCCTTCTCTGATCTGAAACGTTTTTAATTAAAATGAGAATATCAATTGAAACAAACGATTTTTAAAAACAGAACATTTTTAGGAACAGTTTTTTCCATAAATTATTATTTGTTATATAGGTACTCAAATTTCGTTAACAATTACCAAAGTAAAAAAAGAAAGGTTTCAGTGAATATTTTATTATATTATTCATTAGAATGAAAATAAATCAATCATTATTAGGTCAAGATATAAATGGCTAATAGTCTACTTATAAAATTTTCTTTTAGCATTAGTCCAGAATTCTGTGAATGTATTCTGGCAACTATATATATTCGTGTTATTCTTGTTCTTCAACAATAAAGAATATTGTTACGAATTCAATATAAAATTAATTTTGAAAAATATAAAAATGAGAGAAACGAATTGTTTGGAAATGAAATATTTGTCACTGAAATGCAAATTTTATTTAAAATAAAATAAGGTGTAAAAATAGTTTCGTGAGATAATGATTTCCAAAGATATAGTGGAAAAAAGCCTTGCTTAATTTTTAATTAACAGAAATTGTAAGGAACTTTTGGGCTTTGAAAAGTTAAGGTGAACTTTCTCTTGTCTTAAATAAAAAGTGTGCAAAGTTTGGTTGAAATCTGTCCAGTGGTTTAGGAGATGTGGAGAATATATACAAACACAATAACTTTTATTTAAATTAAGATAATTATTAGATCATTACAAGATTAAGATTGCTGGCATATACTATGAGCCATAAAAAAGGTTTTAGTGAAGATATCGTCACAATTAACAAAATATTTAATATTATTTAAGTAAATAATCAATTTTAATTAATCAAACAGTTAATTTTAATAGTTAATTTGATAATTAGTTAATTTGACAGATTAATTTAATTTCATATTTAACTAAACTTGGCTGCACCAAGATTTGTTTAATAATTTAATATACAATAGCCAAAGAAGATAGATTTCCCTTTATCCTTTTTTATATTGAAAAATATCTCATTAACTTTAAAACTGTTTTGGGGTTTTCTGCCTGAGTATTTGCTTTTAACTGTCGATGGAGATTTAAATTTCCTGTTCAAAATGGCTGCATTGATATCCTATGCTTTAAACACACGTGTTAAATTTGGAACTCACAATGTTCAATAATTTTTATTCTCTTATGTGTTAAGAATTTAATGACTATTATCTCTGTAACGAGGGAGTTCTGTAAATGAGCCGATTCTAGTAATGTTTAAATGTTTCATGTCATGTGATTTTACC
Organism: Araneus ventricosus; assembly: GCA_013235015.1. Classification (NCBI taxonomy): domain Eukaryota; kingdom Metazoa; phylum Arthropoda; class Arachnida; order Araneae; family Araneidae; genus Araneus; species Araneus ventricosus. The sequence continues at coordinate 252,171 of BGPR01000855.1, forward strand.
ATATGACAAAGTAATGTTCGCACAATTATATGGTAACCTAGATTAAATAAACTAATCTAGAGTCGTTCTTCATTCGGGTCAAGTGTCAATTTCTTGCTATTGTTTCAGATAGGTTGGCTTAATGTTATCTAGGGGATATTTGCGCTGCTGGAATATTTATTTCTTTATGATTCCTATGTGTTGAATGATAATGTGTTGGGATATAAAAAAAAATTGGCCAATTTACTGACCAATAAATCTAGCATAACCTTTTGGAATGAAAAATGGAATGATAAAACCTTGATATAATAAAACATTAAATGTCATGAAAACAGAATCACAGCGTAAATATTGCAATGTGTAGAAACAATAAAGTCATTGGCTATGTCTGTATTGATCAATATGTAATATTTCATTACTTCTGTAACATTACCGTAAAGGAATCTACCTTTGCCTTCAAGCTTGCCGAAAAGGGATTTTTTTACGATGTAACACTTCCGTTAGCACGCGCTACTTTTACGTAGGGTTGGATTCATTATTGTAATGTGTATCTATTTTTAATAATCTACATAATTTTATTTAAGAATGAGTAAATTGGAATGACTGTTTTTCGGATCAATGACTACCTTATGCATTTGATACGCTCTACACATCACCTGAAGAAATATCGCTTCATACATATTACTATAGAAGATTCAGTTTTTCTCGAAATTCTCTAAATTCATTTCTAGTTAACCAGATGTAAAAGCCTAATTCAGATGGATTGATGTTTAGACACCAATAGATATTCACTTTCCCTGGTTTGAGACAGAATTTACTGTGGGGAAAAATTTTCTCAGGAAGTTTTTATTTCAATGAAATAGTGAATAACGAGATTTCTTTTTCAATTATTAGAATCTATCCCACAGTAATCATTAGTAGTAATGGATTAGTTCAATATTTAAGAGTGTGGTGTAGGGAAAGACAAGTAAGCCATTCTGACTTCCATATCCCTCATACTCTTATTGGAAATCTTTTAAGTGTCATTTGAAAACATTCTTCAACAGTAATCCCTACCGTTTATTATCATAATCAAGTCATTAAATACGTTCCTGAATTTATACATATATATATAGTAAAAGGTTGAAATATCCCACAGCTTCTGGATCGTGTAATATTTTGCTGTTTGCTAAAAGTATAAAGGTGTTTGAGAAGCTGTGTTATTCGAAGTTCGTACCGCAGCACATCAGAGAAGTAAGTCCAACAGATTTTTGATCTGCTTTCATTGCCTGTATCTGCATCATCTGTGCTTTAGACCATTTCTTAAAAACGAAATGTTCTAAAATGGCAATAAGATATTGATCTGTCCAACGAAAAGGTACAATCTGAAAATGTTTTTTATAACCAGTAAGTTAAATTTTATTTAAAATATTATTTTATTCTTGGATACTATTTGATAGTAAATATTTCATTAAACAGCTTTATTACAATTGCACAAGTTTATTGAGCTTGTATTGTATAAATTTCATAGAAATATGAATCAGTTTCATTTACTGCAGTTTAGCGCTGCGTTCATAGCTTTATCAATTAAAAGCGAATCATTCTAATCTCACTGTCTTCATAATTTCAAAGAAGTGTTTTTTTTTGTTAAAAACTCATTAAATGTCTTTGTTATTCAACATAAAAAATAAGTTTATTAATCAGTGTTCGGCTCTTATTTGTTATCTTGACCGTAGTCTTGATTGCTGTACTCGATTACTGAGTTATTTCTGTAGATTTAATTCCATAAAAATAAAGTTTCGAAGTGTATTTTTTTAACAGTATATCTGAAACGCTGATGTGAAACCATTCCGCAGTTAATATCTTAAACACAATTTTTAAGTAAAAAAAAATTAAACATCAATAACCAGTTTAAAAGTTTTTATTTGCAACAGCTTACTATAGTTTAATGAAAGCACATTTTTGAAATGCTTATTATTTTAAAAATATGTCTATAAATTAGATTTTTATGTTTTTCAATTCTTTATATTTTAATTTTTAGAACTAAAGTCATAGAATAATATTCTCTATTTTATTAAAAAGGTTTTCTATTTTTGGTTTATGAAATATATTTTTTAGGTTTCTGGTTCTGGCACTGCAAAGACTCTGTTTCCAAAATTTCTAAAAAAGTATTATAATAAAAGTTTTTATCAAGAAAATGAACACACACACACAAATTTATTTTATAAATCATCCATAAAACATTGTTTATTTATCTTTTGTATAATTTAATGCAAATCTTTAAAAATAGATTAATTATGTCCTTTTACCTTAATACAAAACATACCGTTAATTTTGTAAGCTAATCACAGTTTAACTTCATGAAGAGTGACATTTTTGCAATAGATTTCTCATCTAACAATATTCATGACTTTATTACATTTCTTAATTATTATACGGTTATAGTTAAAATACGTAATAAATCACAAACTGAATTAATGTTACGTCTTGATTGGCTCATTGCGTCCGTCCAAAGGCGGATTTTGTATGGGACTGCAGTACTTAAGAAAGGTTAAATAACATTGGTACATCTAAAACAATTTAAGAATTTTCTTAAGAGATTTTTATTTTATATGTAAGTAATCTATAAAATAATTTAAGAATCATCTAAAGAGATTTTTATTTTATATATAAGTAATCTATAAACTGCTTTAATTGTTTTATTTCGAGGCACTGTGCATGAAACTTTATTATTTTACATTACATTCAGCAAACATGGACAGGGCCGGATTAAGTCCTGTGCGGGGCCTTTAGACAATGCAAGTTTCGGGGCCCCCTTTCCCCCTTCCAAACCAGATATTTTTAAATTTAATTAATTTAAATTTATTTTTAAAAAATTTAGATAATTGAGATTTTAATTTAATTTTTATATAAGCAGTTTTTAAGTAACAAATAGTCGCTTAACAAGCAACGCCATCTATCTCAATTTTTCGAAATTTCAAAGAGGAAGATTCAAATGAATTTTTCGCAACCGATAACGAATATATCGGAATTTTTTTAACATCTGCTATAAACATGAGACCGGATGTTCCAACCAATCGTGAATTTTTTTTAGAAATATTCGTTATTGGTTGCGAAAAATTAATTTGAATCTTCCTTTTTGAAATTTAGAAAAAATGAGATAGGTGGCGTTGCTTGTTAAGCGACGAAATATTACAACAAACTGAGATGACAAAACATTTAGTTGCGAGTAATCTTCAAGAGAGTTGGTTTCAATGTGTCGCGTATAAAATTTTTTAATTTAAAAGCAATTTTAAACAAATTAATAAAAAAAGTTACATAACTTTTTAATGCATTCTACATACTCAAACAGAAAGTTACATCTCTCTTTAATGCATTCTACATACTCAAACAGAAAGTTACATCACTTTTTAATTCATTCTACATACTCAAACGGAAAGTGACATCTCTTTTTAATGCATTCTACATACTCAAACGGAAAGTTCGACAGACCTGTTAAATTGTGAGTTATTCCGTCAATTGAAAAAGTTATTGGACGATATCGATCTGCAAACGAAGTTGAAAACTCGAAAAAAATCCTAAGCATAATGCTCTGAAATTTAAAAGACACTTGATTTTAATTTGAGTATGTTCTAATAAACTGTAAGCACCTGAATCTACCTTTAAAATATCTCGAGGCCTCGCCCCCCCCCCTCCCCCAAAGTTGCGGGGCCCTTAGGAAGTTGCCTACTTTCCCTATTTGGTAATCTGGCCCTGAACATAGAGTATTTCAAAAACTGAAATGCAATTGCTTACTGTTAAGAATTATTGTGCCATCTTAATTTTTCTAATTTCATTCGAGTTGTAAATACTAATGAAAATCGCCAAATATTTTGAAATTTTGTGTTGGCATTTTATGATTCACGCATATTCCTTAAAATAAAGTGTCATTCTATTCTAACTGATCTCTGAGACTCCTTAAAGCTCGACGATACTTATAAAATATCTATTTTAAATGTAATTTGAATGTTAATTAAAAATAATCGGGCTCCGCATCTCTCTCGTACTGTGAAATAATCAGAAAAAAAAGTTTCAGAATGATCCGATTTTGGTATGAATCTTCTGTTTAAAAATAAGGGGTTGTAATAAATTATTGGACCCATTTCTAAAATTAATAAAAAAATCCTATAATATAAGAACTTCGTTTTCTTAAAAATGAGATAGTAGCTCAAAGAGTTTTTTTTTCCAGTTAGGTAACGCGCCGTTACGGCGCACTAAATCTGCGAAATCCAACGCAAGTGTCAAAGTGGCTACCGTGCAGCAGAAGGCACGTCTCTGGTTCCACGAAAGCAAATCAATTGTTACAGTTCAAAGAATAATTCGGGTAGATTATCGAAATTGTCAGTCTCCAAGTAAGAACTTCATCAAACCTTGTACATCAGTGAGGGAGACTTTCACTCCTTAATTGCTCATATTAATGCTTAATGGAGTTCTTACTTGGAGACTGACAAGTTCGATACTCTAACTGAATAATTCTTTGAACTATTACAGTTGATTTTGTTTCGTGAACCCAGAGACTTGTTAAACGTGCCTTCTGCTGCACGGTAGCCACTTTGACACTTGTGTTGGATTGCGCAGATTTAGTGCGCCGAGCGGCTTGTTAACTATCTGGGAAAAAGCTTTTAAAGCTACTCTCCTACTCAAAAAAGCGAAATTGCTACATTATAGCTTTTTAAATTAATTTTTTAAAAGAGTCCAATAATTTATGATTACCAATACTCTGTACTTTGTTCAACAACTACTCAGAACTTTTTTCATTTCTACTTGAATTTACGTATCTAAAAAAAAAATTACACAATTACGGAAAAAGAGAAAAAAAATTGTTTATAAGAGACTGTGGTTCTTCAAGAAACGATGAAAGAAAAAAATGAATTGAATTTATTGGTATTAATAATTAATACTAAATATTACATTTTTAGCCGTTCATATTTTGTCATATTTCATTATCTAGTATTAAATTTATTATCATTTCGACATGTATGACACATTGGAGACAAAAGTTATTTATTCAACATCAGTACCGAATTAATTTTCGTTTTATTTTATATAACGAATCCATTAGTATTTTTAATAGTACTTAAGAAAATAATTATATGCAAATTTCAGACATAAATTTAAAATCATTGAACTCAAATCATCCTAATAACCAAGAAAAACTAATTAAACTATTGAAAAGCTAAATAATGAAAACCATGATTTAAATCATGTGATTAGATATCTTCAGATGTCTTCGAAGAATTTTTGCGCCAGGGGCCCTCAATACACTTAATTCGCCTCTTATTAAAGTAGGTGCAATAGTTGTTTTTACCTTTTCACTTCATATATATATTAATACTTTTTCCTTAAAAAATACATAAATGATAAAGACGTTAATTTCCGATTTTTGTTTATCATCACCATTTTGCCCATTAATGTAACTCGCCTCAGAATTGGACATACACGTTATAGACATAAGTACTTGCTATTCAGGGAGCCTATTTCAATGTGCATTTCATGCAAAGTATTTGACACAGTTCATCGTATTTTAACAAAATGTTCCGAATTTAATTCCTTTCGTTTACAATTTTTTAATGCAATTGTTTTATATTTGAAAGATTTGGAGGGTAAGAGGCCACATCCAGGCTTATCCGCTTTTTTTTAAAGAAGTATAAGACTGTTCACCAAAATTTAATTGTTACACTTTTTAGAATTTATGGTTTGTTCGATATGTTTTAGGTATTTTTTCACTCTGTGTCTGTGATATTACTATTCGTGTTTTATTATTTTTGCATGTTATCTTCAAACGCTTTAACTGTTTTAAATATACCTTCATCGTATTCTGTTTAGAGCTTTTATTACATGTTTCTGTATTTTTAACCGTAGATATGGCGCAGCATAGCCAAACCTGGTTCTCTCTCTCTCTCTCTCTCTCTCTTGTGCCATTAAAATATAATATCCTAATCCTTTACCCATTAATATTACAATTTACCTTTAAATTTTTTAATTTGGAATTTCAAAAACTAAGATTATATTGTCGTCGTTCAAGCAAAACGTATTAAGATCAAAGCTATAGTTTTGAGATATTGTCAATCTAAATTCAATTCATTTTGAGTCATTAGTTTGCAGATTTCTAACTCCTACGGTTAACTTAAGTTTAGATAACTGCTTTATATCATGAAATAATTAATTGTAAATTTTAATCGGCCACAATGGTCTCTTAAAATGTTACGTATGGACTTCGTGACTTTTGTTCGAATGTCGACGACATACAAGATGAAATAAAACTCTAAATACACATTCATATAAGCATATTAGGGATAAAAAAAAAAAATTAAAGGTAATTTTTTAAAACGAGGAAAACATACTATATTCGGAACTGAAAATTTTAATGCTATTATTCAAAATTTCAGCTGGGATAATTAGGGGAAAAAACAAGTTCAAGGAAGAAATTCGAATTTTGTTTTATCTACTGATCTCTCAAGCGGAAAGGAAAGCAGCTAACGTGCTGCTATCTATTGTTCATAAAGAGAAGCTTTTCTTTATTACAGTTATATTTTCCTCTTTGCTGTGTTGATTCGTGTTTTGGACTGCAAACAGTTAAACTGAAGTATGATTATAACTAATTCAATGATTATACCTAAGCTCAGTAATTGAAAGAATGGTTTTAAGCTCTGATATAAAAGCACATATCTTTAGTATTTAAAATTCTTCTTTTTTTACGAAAATTTTAAAAAAATATTTTAGTACTTAAACTAACACTTTAACTCTTTGCAATACATTCAGCATTGACATATTGATAAGCATATCTCAAGTAAAGTTTTATTAAAATCATATAAAAATTGAAAACATTCGCATTATTTGCACAATTTCCTATTGTTTCGTTGGGTTGATTTATTTTATTTTCAAAATCTTTATTAATTGAAAGGATATTCATATTTTTCATATTTCCGACGAACTTTGGAGACAGTATGCATGAATAATTTTATTTATGTGTGTATAAGATATCAAAGGAAATACTTCGTCCAATTCTGCAATTGCACTTCATAAATATGTAATATTCATTTTTTGAACTTAACATCATGAAAATATCTATTGACCGAGCGAAGCGAGGTCCTGGTATAATCGACCGTTCGGAATGTCATCTGTTTATTTGCAAATTCGTTTGTTACGCAGTCACGACAAAACGCGGTATTCGATTTATTTCGAATTTGGGATGAATGTTCTTTGAAGCCATTGAAAATGGTGTATGTGTAAGGATTTTTATTTCTTGATTCTGTTTCAATTGAACTGGAGGCCTTTTCAATGGTTCCGCTTCATGTAATGTTCAACTTTTTTCAACGATTCTAGGCAAACGGCACTCCGCTCATAACCCTACTAGCACACGATACTGTACAATATCTCTACGATATTGTTCAATACTCTGAATACCGTACAATGTCGTAAAGATATCGTAAGAATATTATAGAGCATCTTATGCTAATAGGGAATGCTTCCAAAAATTCCGATAATAGACAGAACGCCGCCCCATGCGCCCGTACCTGAAGCCATTACAGCAACCGAACAACCGATAATAGACAAATGATATTTATATAATTGTAATTTTGTTATTACTGATGAATGTGGACATTGAATTGTAATTTTCTGAATGCTGATAATTGCATAGGCTTTTATAAATATTTCGCATTCGAAAAAAGAAATAATGGCTAAACATTTAAAGACTGCTGTGAAGAGAAGATCCCAGACCTTTTTCGGGGGGGGGGCACACGAGGATTATTGTTCACAGAACTCTTAGTTTAAGTGTATTTTAAAGCTTATCAGCATCATTAAGGTTCCCGATCTTTGTTAAAACTTTTTTAAATGGTCCGACTGTACCCTTCTATACTACGCAGAAAGCATTTTTTCATAAGTATTCAGATGTATTTTATAATTCATCTGAATAAGTATTTAGATGAAATTCATGAGTATTTGTTGAAATTTAAATGCTAGATTTTTTTCAATTTAAAAATAATCCTTGTTATACGGATTCTCTCCTAAATTTCAACAAAAGTGTAGAACGTATAGAAAAGATATTTCTTTCCATATTCATTTACTCATAGTTTAGTGAAACCCTTGGCACGATTTATTGTAAAAAATTAGTTTTCTAAAATTAATTTCAGTTGAAAACGTTTCACTTCTCACACGAGACATTAAAAAAATGATCTTGCCGATGGTTCTCGCAAAAAATAGGAGTTTTCGGGTAATTTTCAGGTAATGCAATGATAACAACATTTTAGGTAATGCAATGCAATTGCAAAGTAACCTGCCTTTTAAACCTGGAAAATCCTTGCAGGCCCAGGTTACTTGATATGTTGTAAATCAAGGTAAATGCCGACTGGGAGTATCGGTTCATAATTATTTAATCTTCAAGAAATTCCGCTGTCTATGAAATTGCTTCCTAATTTGTGCTTTCATCTCTTTACTGTATTACAATTTTTCAAACAATTTTAGGATACAAACAGATTTTCGTGGCAAAGTTCAAATGAGAGAAAATAAGATAATGTTTATAGAAAAGAAGTCTACTTTCACATACCAAATTTCATTTATCTAACAAAAGTCATTGCGTTTTGGAATAATTATGTTCACGCGCACAGGAATATACAGACCGGCAGGCAGTCAACCCGTTGATGGATTTGTTCCAAAATTCGACACATATCATATATACAATTCTGATGATAAAACTGTGTGCCAAATTTTATAGATATAGCGATTTAGGATTTTGTACTACCGTGTTCACATAAACACGGACAGATAGACTTCCCATGGACGAATTTCGCCCAAAATTTGATAGAGTTATCCAAATTTAATTTAAAGACTACATACCAAATTTTATACTCTTAGCTGTAACCGTTTTTGAGTTATCGTGTGCACATATAGACATAACATAACACCACTCCATGCCCCTGCAACTATAACCATATGGTTATTTAAGCAGTGACGTGGTCATGAAGTGGAAGAGAAATCACAACACCCGAAAGACAGACATAATTCCAAAATTGTGTTTTTCGGACTCAAGCAGGTTTGAAACGTGGAAATTCATCAAAATCTCGATGTCGAATTTTTTGAAGATTACAATACTTTCCTAATTTAATATTCTTTATTATAATTTTTACAATTAATTCCTTATCATTCCTTATTTAATTAATTCTTTATTATATTTTTATTATTATAATTTTCCCTTATTTAATACTTCGTAAAGGAGAAAGTAAAAACAATTAATAAGGAAGTCTCATTAAGTTAAGACAAGTCTCATAAAGTAAAGGAGACAAGTGGTCTTATAGTGTGCACTTTTGAGATGAGTAGCACAATAAAACTTTTCTAAGCGGTGTAATATTCGTAACGAATAAAAATATATATTTGTAAAATTATTAAAATATTTGAAGAAAAGAAATTAATTAGATAAAAAAATCGTTTGGTCATAAAAGAAATTAATTTTAAAATATCGTTTGACTGAAAAAGAAATTAATTTTAAAATATCGTTTGGCTGAAAAAGAAATTAATGTTAAAATATCGTTTGGCTGAAAAAGAAATTAATTTTAAAATAAAGTTTGGCTGAAAAAGAAGTTAATTAAAAATATCGTTTGAGATAATTCTTTTCTAAAGGTTATAAAAATAGTGTGGCAACGATATGTTTGCCTTTTGCTAACGTTGCCTAGCAACGGAAAAGAATAATAAATTGAACATGGAATTCGATGTCAGAAGTCATTGATGTAACGTTTGTGATGTAAGTGTATGCGTTTGTTTTACTTGTTTGTGCTGTGGTAGACGTCCAATAAATATATTATTTTTGATAAAGAAGGCTCTACAATTCTTCATATGCTGAAATACATCACAGCGGCCATCCCTCTCAACTGACAGTTTTGTTTGATATGGATTTTTTTTGCATTGGGCCTTTTTATTAAGAAATAACACTGGAAATCAAATTGAAATTAATCATCCATTTTCGAATGTGCAGAGAAAAGTGAACTTCATTCTCTGCTGAGATAGATTGAAGCTGCCATGGTTACTTAATACAGAACAAGAAGACATTTTTGCCACAAGCAAAGCTTTTTGATTTCTGGAAGATCTTCAAGCGTGTTTTTTTTAATCTAGACAAGCGCTTAGAAGTATTGCGTCCGTATGATAATGAGAAATCGATTAGAAAGTTAGAAGAATCTTTCAATTGTGGGACTACAAACAAAATCATGAGATTATTAATTATTATCTCAACAGGCTTTCATCAAAATTGGTGATATTATTGCACATTCCTATACAATTACAGACGAATCGACTGGGGGTTTACTTTTCCAATTAAATAAATCCAATTGAAAAAAAGTTACCTCCGAAAAAAAATGAAGGATCCAAGCAAACACAAACTGTATCATTTTGCAAAAAAAGTTAGAATCTTCGAATAAAGTACTTTTTTCTTTAGACAAGTTTTAAAATTCTCTGTGTCCAAAATAATGAAATAGGGTTATTTTTTAATAAGTATTTTGTCTTCTGTAAATGAAAACCCTTCAGAGTTACCAACCCCTCTGAATGGCCGATTTTATTTGGAACAAAGGGGGCTGGCGTACACAAGTTTCACTGAACTAAGTTGAAGAAATTACATTTAGATAGAGTGCACGCGGAGGAATGTTTGGTACTTGGAGGAGAAGAGCAATTTTTTGTTGCTATATGATAAGCACTATGTTTCTGAAGTCTGTGCAGATTCGTACTTCAGGAAGGATCAGAAATGGAATGATACTGACGTCGCTAGAGAACAGTTGTTGAAAATTTGTTCGCAAAATAAACCTGGATGGCGGGATTTTTTTCTTCATTATATCTTTCTTTATCTAAATCCTTTTACATTTAGTTAAAGAAATAATTTAGGTTTATCGTTAGTTATTGAGTTGAATTACTCTCCTACATAGTTGTAGAATCGGAAGAAAGCATTAATAGTTGTTTTGGAGCAGTCTTTGTAATTTGTAAGTTTATGGATTCAGTTTAAAGTAATAAATGGTTCATGGATCACAAAACGGAAGATAACGGAGAATTTACGGCTAAAACAGCCTCGACGTTTAAAACATTTTTGAGCGACGTAGAAAAGTGTAGAAGGTAAAAAAAAAATCACGCTTGTTATTTTTAAAGCATTTCAAACCAAAACAATGGATTAAGAATGTTCGACAGACACGTAGATTTGAACCGGAGGCCTTTGGGTCTGGACAAAAAGGAATTCGGCATTGTCCGGAGGTGGATACTGACTTATATACATCACAGAATAGGATGACGCAGCACGATGCACCACAGGAGCAACTCCCGGCTGGTTTGATATTATCTGAATATCAAGGAAATGATAATTGCACTTCCGTGTGCTGCGTGCATATGCACAGATTGATGCCCCCATTGTTTGCGCGCAGGCACGTGCAGACTTTGTGCTATGAAATACGTTATAGACTTTGAAATGGGAGAGCTGCTTTGCTGTAGGATTTGTAGTGCTGCCATCTGGTGAATACAGCACAAGATGGAATTGATGTGATTTTTGGTGCTGCCATCTAGTAGTGGGACTGAAAGTAGGTGTGGTCACCACTTTGGTAGACACGTAGATTTGAACCGGAGACCTTTGGGTCCCGAGTCGAGGATTTAACCACTAGACAAAAGGAATTCCCCATTGTCCGGAGGTGGATACTGACTTATATACATAACAGAATAAGATGACGCTGCACGGTGTACCACAAATGTATTCAGATGCTCATTAATGTCATAAAATATTTTACACAAAAGAAATTCACTAACTTTTAACTACATTAAAATCTGTCTGTCACCTCTACCAATTTAGAAAAGCCTTTGTTTATAAAGGAAATAAAAGTAATCTTCCATAAATCGTTTTTTATTGTTCTCGGACAAAGAATCGGGTGTCTCTGTAACAGAAACAAAATAAAAGAGGTACTCATATGTTGCTTCTATTAAATAAAAGAAGTAATTCTTAGTGCAATGAAAACACACAAGAATTGATACTCTTAAAATAATATTCATCAGAATAAATTCAACTTTGATAGTAAACTAAATAAAAACATCGTCCCTAAATCGGGTTCTTGGTGTTCTCGATGAAAGAAACTGATGTTTCTTTAATAGAAGCAAAGTTTTATTAGTGCTAAATTATTTCCTCATTTAAATAAATGGTGCAGTTCTAAGTTACTTGAAAAGAAAGAATGGAAGAAGTGACATTTTTTAAATAGTGGTCATAGGAATAAATTCGATTTTGTTTGTAAGCAAAACAAAAGCAAATTCTTCCATGAATGGCGTGCCTATTGTCTGATTTAGTTTAGTTACATTAACGTCCCGTTTTGAAGCAACACGAGGGCTATTTTGGGACGGACCTCGTAATTTTGAACCGCTGTCAGATGACGAGGGCGACACCTGAGATACCACCTCCTCTCCAAACATCCACGCTACACCAACAGGAGGACGTTTGGCCCCCTACGTATGATTTAGCGTGCAGCGGGCCGGCATACACGGCGGATCTGCAGTGGAATCGGGTTTCGAGCCTGGAGCCCTCAGACCCCAAAGCCGCGACCTTACCGCTAGGTCACCGCGGTCCGCCTATTGTTCGAGGGAAAGATATCGGTGTAGTATTCTGAGTATGTATCTGTTGGGGAGAAGGGCTCATATTTTACTTCTCTTTCTTAAAAAAATGAAGAATTCTAAATTCTCTTTTTTTTTATTCATCATAATAAATTCGATTTTATTTGCAAACAAAACAAAAATCTTCCACAAATTGCGTTTATGTGGTTCGAAGGAAAGAAATCGGAATAGAGTTTTGAGTGGGTGCTTCTATTTTGTTTGAGGAATAATTATATGTTCTACGGAAAGAAACCATAGAATTTATATTATTTATACAATATTAACTGGGTTATGCTTATCGTATTCCTGAACCTGCTGATGTGGTTCGAAGGAAAGAAATCGGAGTAACTTTTTGAGTGCGTGCTTATTTTTTGCTTAAGGAATAATTATATGTTCTCTGGAAAGAAACTAAAGAATTTATATTCTCTATACAATATTGACTGGGATATACTTATCGTATTACTGAACCTTTTGCTATATTCTCCATTTCTTCCCGTCTAACAAGCGAAACAAACATGGAGGCTTTTTAAACAAGTAAGCTTAAAAATATTCTCTATAATCTTAATCAGGTCATCCATTCAGATCAGCGTCCCGGTGAGAAACTGATTCATCAAATGTTTCTTCGATTTCACCAACTCATGGCAACATTCTGGGACGGGAGCCATAAAACGAGCCGCTTCAAAAATAATAAGCCTTCTTTTTCTTTTTCCTTTTATAGTTGAGAAGCTGAAGGAGAGAGATAACCGGTATCGACAGGCCACCATGCGCGGAGGGTTGATCTTCAGCTGACACCAAAAATTCAAAAGTAAAACAAACATAAAGAACTTCCAGTACATTTTCATAGAAGCAAATAAAAAAAAACTGTAGTTAAATCAACTTGTGTGAGTAAATTTGTCATAAAAATGAACTGAGTTAAAATATAGTTCAACCGCATATCATTGTACAGTAAAATCTGTTATCTGGGAAGAATGGCACCTCGCCGATGCCGGATAAGAGATTTTCCCGGATTATTGAATACATGTTTTTAGAATTGCTTATTCATGTTTTGCAATGCCGCCTGTTATAAATTACATCATGAGAAGTCCGTTAGTCGTGTTTCGAATAATCCGCCAAAATTAAATAAATAATATCGGAAATTGTACAGATTATTTAAAATTAAGACATATAATATTTTAGAAAGGCAACAATTCAAAATTATTTAATTTAATGTTTTCCACATGAAAGGTCCGTATTTCTTAGTGTTATGGCATATAATTTCGAATATATGCCTGTTTTCAAAATTGTCGCCGGAGCTTTAAAAATTCAATGTGTATACAACGAAACTTCTTAGTATCATGTGCGGATATAGATGAACATTGTTTGGAAAATTTTATGAAAATCTGCAATCCTCTGTCTGCTTCCTTCCAAGTAACTTTTCTGGCCAGTGTGTCGTCTCCATCTTCATCCTCTTTCTCCTTTTAAACTATTAACGTAGATTTTTTAATTTGTACTGAAAACAGTGGCGGCTCGTGAGCTCAGAAACGAGGAGGGCTGCAAGATAATATTTATCAAGAGAATGCATTTTTAAAAAGCTACTTTAACTTTCAGTAGGCCAATTTTTTAATTCCAAAACTAGATGTGAAATTTCCTGCTTTTCAAACAAATTAAATAAACAGCATATATGAAATTTACTACTAGTTTTACTAACAGAAAGTAAAGTGAATGTTGATGTGACGATTCTGCTGACGGAAAAAAAATCACAGTTCCACATACACACTCCCCTTCTCGACCACTGACTGCACTCGATAACACTCTTCCAAAATGGAATATCTACTTCAAAAGAAATCTAGCCTTGTATCAAAAGAAAGTAAATAATCAATCAACCAGATGTGTTTCTGTCGACACAACACAAACCGAAACCAAAAACCCCCAAACAGCCAATGAGATTGCCACTTAGTGTGGGATTGAGGAAAAAAAGAAAAATAAACTAAAAAGAGCATCTTTTTCTCGTTCAGTTGGCTCCGTACCAGTCACTGCTGCTCGCCCGGCAGCCCATAGCCCGTCTAAGTTAAAGGGAGAAAGTGTTGCCTTTTTACTTTCTCGTATAAGAAGTATACAAAGAGAAAGTATTGTAATCGTCAAAAAATTCGAACTCGAGATTTTGACGAATCTCCACGTTTTAGACCTCCCTGAGTCCGAAAAACACAATTTTGGAATCATGTCTGTCTGTGAACACGATAACTCGAAAACTATTAGAGCTACGGGGATGAAATTTGGTATGTGGTCTTTAAACATAATTTGTAGGTTTCTATCAACTTTTGGACAAAATCCGTCAACGGGAAGTCTGTCTGTCTGTATGTTCGAGGTCATGCGAACGATATAACTCAAAAACTTGAAAAGCCAGATGGATAAAATTTGGTACACAGTTTTATCGTCATGAATGTAGGTCCGTATAAAATTTTGGGCCAAATCCGTCAACGGGCTGACTCTCTGTCGGTCTGTATAATAGCATACTTGTTCTACTCCATGCGCATGCGTAAATGCCTGTGCAAAGAAGGGATACTCCGAAACTTGGCAGTTTGCCAAAAACCAATTCTGGCGGCGAGATTTTGTAAGGGAGCAAACATTTAGGGCGTCACGTTTTACTTGCGTATTGAAAGCAATCTCTGCGCATGCGCAAGCTATTCTGTTTTCTTCTCCGCACGCGGAACTCGCATTGCTAGATTTGATAAAAAAATAAATATTGCGAAGTTTTAATACATACGAATCTTTTTGAATATGATTCTTCACCTCAATATTTTACTATCACTATAATCAACAATGAAAAACCTTCTGATAGTCATTGCATTCTGGGTTACAGTTGGTTCCAACTTTTTATCAACGCAGGGGGAAGGGAAATGACAAATATTTGAAAACTATACGAGAAAGTTTAGGGGAGGCCACTCCCGCTGGTTTCTCCGGATTTTCTACGCGGTGAACGAATTTTTTGGGAGGCAGAGTACTTTGCAGCTCAGACCTGCTTCTCTCTTACTTGTTGATTCATTTTCTGTATTCTTTTGAATTTATTATTATTTTTTGCATTTTCATAAGTCATGGTTAAAAAGTAAGCGAATAAGATTAAAAACGAAAAATACAAGTTTTTAAAAAATTTAAGGGAGTGCTGCAGCTCTGAAGCCCTTATGGACGAACCAACACTGACTGCACAATTATGCTCTTCTTAAAACTGCTGATCTATGATCCTCTTGTGGCGTCGCAATCGGCTACGTCCCTTTATGAAATTTACTTGAGTGACCACACCGCCTTTCCTGTGACGTGTCTGCTCGAACCAATGGGGAGGACGCAGCATCATGTAGTCTGGTACTATATCTATCATGTTTTCACTCACTTTTTCTGTATCCTGCCAGTGCGCACGGTGGATTGATGTAGCATTATTTTTAAGTAACCTTCATTGCTAAACTGTTATTGAAGTTGCTTTTTTTATCTGCATCTTGATTATTGTTTTGTCTTAACACTCGTATGTATCACCTGATATTTTAAACCATTCTGAGCTAATGGAGTATGTAGGTTGGTAACTATGGAGTTTTCTCTCTGTAGCCACCGACCATGAAACTCTTAATAAATTTTGAGTTGGTGTACCTTATCTCAAATGGACCTTGTGAAAAAAGCATACTATTATCTCCCTTCTCCTCGTCATCTTTTTCTTTTCCCAGTATATGCTCGATTATTTATTCGTCATCAAGAGAGATTACAACACTATTTCGTGCCTCCGTACGCAGAATCATTATGATCCTTTGCAACCTGTTTAGGTGGACATGAAGTGGAAGCCGACAGGACGAATGCCGACAATTTTAATGAATTCAACCTCCTTCAATAATACAATATATAAATTTAAATGTTCAAAATTTCTAAAATGTTCACATGAATGTCTTGAAGAACAAAGCTTAGATGTCAGAAGCAGTGACAAATAAATGCATTAAATGAATAGGCAAGAAAAAACTTAAATAAAATAAGTAATTAACTAGTTTATTTATTAAAAAAACTTTATTAATTAGAAACTAGATTTTAAACTAGTTTAATCTTAAATATAAATTTAAACTTAATAAACCTAAATGAAATGAAAAACTTTAAAATAAATTACAAAACTAAAACATGAAAAGTTAAATAATAATAAAAAGAAAAAGAAAAAAACTGATAATAACTAATAATAAAAGTCTTGTCTATTAAAAAAAGTAGAAAAGAGGGAGAAAAAAAGGAAAACAAAGATAATCAGAACACATCAAGAGAGATAGTAACAGGAAATGAATTATTTACATTCAGCCTGCATCTCTTCTTCAAATGGCTCGTCACATACTTATTTTTTTTGTCTCATAAGTCTAAATTTGAGTTTTAAATTTATACCTTCAAAAGTGAGGTTATTCTCATATTACCGGTTACCTGGGTGATAGATGTGAGAGATTTGATAGTATCGCTGGATATTATTTTCTGTTCACTTTTTTGCTTTGTGTCACATTGAAATATTTTTTTCTGGAAGGAAAAATACAGCTGGAATATTTGCTAATGACTTCGGTTCCATATCAATACCTTCAAAACAGGAGATGTAAAATTCTTAAATATAAAACTAAGTTTAAAAATACTTGAATATTTAAACGATATTTTTATTATTAATCCAGGAGGAAGAACCGACCAGATAAGGTTTGCGGTTATGCAAAACGCTCCCGGCGTAAAGAGGTATTACAGATGGGAGGGAAAAAAATAAATATAGTTAACACACAAAGTATACTGAGAAGTCTGCAATGAATGTCTTGATGACTGGTGGATGCGAGAAAAGTCTGTCTTAATTAATGATGATATTACGCCTTCGCTCATGTGGGGTTTTCATGAGTCGTGTCAGGGATCTTTTGTTTTGAACAATATTTTCGCACCGGGTCTATAGGTTTTCAACAATGGACCTGATGAAATGGAAGGCTTTTACCAGTGGGCAGTCTGTTGCATAGTGCACTGGATCACCTTTATCTCCGCAGACGCAACTGTCGTGTGAACATAAATCGAACCTGTGGAGATAAGTCACAAAGGGCCCGATTTAAACGGTATTGTTCAACTTCTAAGAAAGCATCAACAATATACTGTTCAATGAGTTTTACCACCTGCATGCAGAAATCCTCGGGGATTCCCAAGTGATATTGGTCGAAGTAAAGTTGTGCTCCGTTCTGTTGGACTTGTATTAAATTGAAGACCAGAACATGTCATATCACTTTCATATCAGAAAATGAACTGGTAATGGATAATATCTATATTTATACAGTTTTCCTGCTTAAAACAGCATGAACTTCTGAAGTCATCTGTCCATTAGTTGATTCAAAAACGGCTGCTGTTTGGTAAACTATTGGAAGGTTTTGTCTTCTATCAGTTCTACCACTTTCACAAATTAATCTATTGTTAATTTAGTTTCCTTCGCTATATTTGTTGTGAAAAATGGTGGTAATTAGTACTGTAGTTCAATAAAGTTTGCTGAATTTTAGTCAAAATGTCTTTTTTGGGGGGGAGGGATATTCGTTTGCTATTACCGATTGCTTTTGATGTGTTGCTAATGCGAAGTTCAGAACCCGGCAGAGCAAAACAGAGCTCTTCATCAGATTAGGATGTAGTGATCCAAGATGAAGCCAGATTTGTCCCTGAACAGTAAAATCTTAGGACCTGAACCTAAATGACGGCAAAGTCATGTTATTGCTTATTTGAAGGATGTGTTTCAAGTACTGAGGACTCAATGCTGTTAACTCTTTAAATTTGGAAAAGATTTGCGAATGATTTCAATATGATCTTTCCCTTTCGGCATCACAGCCTGTTGTGGTAATGTCTTCATTCAGCCTAAAAGTGCAAGGCCTTACAATGCTGACAAATGATACGGTATGGCCTGATGTTGACAGAATGAAGACGTGAATTCTCTTGTGTCTACCGGCTATATGTTAACGAACCGAAGATTAGACTTAAACTGTACGTCGTCCCAGGCTTGGTCCGTTTTGGAAATATAACAATAATCAAACTGGTAATAATTTTTAAGCTGAAGATTATTTTCAAATTTATTTATATAAACTTGATATAAGCATATCTTAGCAACGCTTGACAACACTTACTACGATGTTGGTATGATATGAACGTCACTTAGTAGCGCTTTTCTCCTTAACGACTCTATTGGGCGAAGATGAATTTTCTATCCAATCAATTAACAAAGAAACTTTGACTTGACCTGGCAGTTCACTGAACGTATAAAGCGCATTTTTTTGCGATGACCAAAATCACCCACCAAAGGTGACAATTAGTAAGTAGAAATAGCAATTACCCTCTTTGGTCTTTCTATTGTTTTCAGCCTTTTTGCTACGGTCGTAGTAAACCGTCGTTTATCTTCTTGAATCATTGTGGCCAAATTCCTGTTAGGCAAAATAATTCAGAAACACCGGTTTCTGGATTAAACATTTAATTTAAAAATATAGATACGCAATTACAGGAATTTTGAAATAACAAGTATTTGAAGACAGCCTGGATGGTGAAACGCATTATATTTGTGTCGTGATGACAAAACAAAGAGACGAGTTATTATGTCCTTCTTTCGCCTCTCTTCATTCTGGTCTCTCAGGCCACTGACCTCACCCCACGGCGTTACATTTGGTCGTACATTGGTCTTTTTTAAATTGCCATATATATATTTATATTGATCCTTACAAAGTAGACAAAGAAATGCACAAGAAAAAGCATGTAATTTTTCTTTTTTATATTAGATGTGCAAGCCGTCTCAATGCATCTATTCTGTTGAAGACGAACTTTTCGCCTGTAGACATAACGCAGTAACTTTGACCTTAGGTGACAGTTTACCAAAGGCATAAAACGCAAGATTTTTTTTATCTTACGGCGGTGGTGAATGTCTAACGAATATAACGACACCAAAATCGTCTACCACAGGTGATGCAAATGAGTCAAAAAATCTCTCAAGAAAAAGTATGTAGACATATTTTAATATTAGATTTCAGAGAAATTTTACAGTCAGATGAACGCTTTAATTTCGTTTTGATGAACTATTATTTTGAAATGAGACGCATTTCATTTTAGTTTCTCAAAATAAATATTCCAATCAAAGATTTTTAGAAGGCTGTGTAAGCATTTCTTGAATTGATACGGAAATCAGAATGCTAGGGAGATGCAATATATTTTACACCTGGCTTCAACTGTGGCTTTCGAAAATATTGACATTCTGCAGCGAGGAGCAAGTTGCGTTGCTCTGAAGATATATCAAACAGAAAATTAAACGCAGTATGTTACATTTTTTGAAGCTCGCTTAACTATTTATAATTATTTGGGATAATAGTTTCCCATCGAAGGGAAAAAGCAATAAATATTCCTCACTTTCATAATTTGATGTAGCTCTACTAGTTACTTGTATATCTGGGTATATGTTTGTTATTAAAATACCTGTATGTTCGTATTTATACATCCCTCCTAAAATTGAATAAATTGAAATATTACTTGCCTTGCATTAATGCCTTGTCTTTTATCTTATAACGGGCTAAATGTTACTTCAAGAAGTACTTACGTTGCTTAGAAAAAATTATTTTAACATGTGGCTAAATTTTTACGTTCTAGTATTCGAAGTAAGCATAGAGAAAATATTTTAGTTGTTAAAATTTTCGACTATGAGATTTTGATGAATAACGAGGGTTAAGACCATCCTAAGATCCAAAAAAAGTTTTTTTTGAAATTATTTTACGTGTCTGCCCATTTCAACATGAGTATTATATCTCAAAAAAATCGGTATGTAAGTGAATAAAATTATTGCAAAACGCAATAGGTTAGATGGATGAAATTTGACATCCTACCTTTAGACCAAAACTGCAGATCATCTGTATTTACGTTGGAACCGAATTCCATTGTAGGAAGTTGGTACTTTTCCAAACACAATTTAGATTTTCTTCACTAAAATAGCAGGTACTGTGCAAAAAAAGATGATTATATATGTTAAGGGATTTTAAAAACTCGCTTTGGCAATCACATTTCTTGAAAGTATTTTACACTTTTAATTATTGTACTTATTTCTACCTGCGGATCGCCAATCCCGTCCGAGGAAATAGGGGATAGTAGCAGAAGGTGGGTAGGTATCATAACTTCAATTTTATTAAATATTTGGGCCTTAAAATAGATAAATTGTGTAGCAGCAATGCAAATGTGGTATATGAAATAGTTTTTAAGAGAAAGGGCTACGTTATTACAGTTAGTGAATAAGTGTTTAGATTCAGGTATAATCAATTAATTATTTTAACAAGAAACAAAAAGGCCTTACGCTGTTTTAAAGCAAGTAGCAAAATATGTCATTATATCCTAAAGGAGGAAACCTGTTGGGCTGCAATTTACTACAGTTATTTTAGTAAACTAGTTTAAAGATAAGGTTAGGGCAGTTTACTTTTGCTTTTGTCTAAAAGTTGATTAGATAGGATCACAAACGATTGCAAAAATTATACTACCTCTGTCCATAATAATAGTAGCAAGTGAATATTTGAAAGGGAATTATTGACGAATGCAGCTGTAAGTTATGTTATCGCGCAAAATTGCGAAGCCTTCAATCAAAATCAATGTTTCATGACTTCTGTCATTTCTTTTTAACATATCTTTCTGTAAATTTTATGAATTAAGCAAATTTATGGTTTTGCTTCCTAGAACTAAAAGTCTAATCAAATTTAACTAATAAATCGAGTCCAGGTGCCATGAATAATTCCGAATCAAGTTGTCCTTTTAAAGAGTTT
>BGPR01000855.1:289555-300905 GCA_013235015.1 Araneus ventricosus
GTTCTTAAGATATTTAATTAAATAACGAACATTAGCCGCTTTTAAGCCTAATGCTTAGAAGTTTTTTGCCAATAACTTCTGAAATCTTTATTAGACAACAATTATTTTTATGCTATTTTAAAGACCAGAAAATGATCTTTTTAATGCTATTAATTCCATTGAGATGAAATGTTTTCTCCGATTGCTATAAAGGTTTAAAAATATTTTTTAACGTAATTTCTAACAATACTTTTTATTCTTATAGAAATAAATTCAAGCCAAATTACTGTTTCGCGCGCGGGCTTTTGCCAGTGTTAAAGTTAATATAAGAAAATATTGCTTTCTTTGACCATAAACAACAAAGGAGACTTTACACTTCCAGTTCCCTGTTGTGGTAGCATTTAAAGCTTTTAATACGGTTACACAGTGATCCAATGACGTTAGTGAATTACTCTCGATGTTTTGTTTAATTTTCACAGTGAGATATTACCGAATATCCTTCTGTAGATACGGTAATGGGCATTAACAAGGAGCATCATATTCTGTAGAGCTCTTCAAGATCTTAGAATTGTCAGGGGCACCTTCCGACAAGCCTAGAATGCTAGTCGGTGTGCCAGTACTACTAATACGTAACCTCGATATACCGAGACTGCTCAATGGCACACGGTTAAAAATTACACACCTAGGTACAAACGTCGTGAAAGCTACTGTTGTGACTGATATAGGGAGAAGAGAGAGTGTTTTAATTCCACGCCTTCCGATAACACCGGAAGGATTTATCATCTCAGTTCAAAAGGTAACAAATCCCTGTAAAAATATCATTTGCGAGGCTCAGGGCCAGACACTGAAAGTGGCAGGCGTACATTTGGAAAAACCATATTTTTCCATGGGCAACTATATGTGGCCTGTTCACGTGTGTCCAGCCCACACAACCTCTACATCCGTGCAAATAACGTGGTATGCAAAAGTATATCATCATAGATAAACAATTTACATAACTATATCAGCATACATGTACAGTACACTCCAGTCAGCCGTCCAATTAAGTATTATCAACCATCAGAACTTTTCCTTTCCCCTTTCAAAATGCAACAAAACATTTACATTCGTGAATTAAAAAAAAGAATAATTCAAATTCTTCGCGGACGAAGTCGCGGGTAACAGCTAGTGTCTTGAATATATGCTAAATATCATCCCCCAAAAAGAAATGCGTGTCCGCAGAGAATTTTTAACCACGTGCATTACCTTTCATGTTGACTGAAAATATTATGTGAAATTTTAAGTACTGTAATTTATTTATTTATGCTTTGGCATTCGCTTCCGAAAGAAAAATATTATATTCGTATTTAATTCTTAGCCGCCTTCGGTGATCAGCTTGTTCGCAGGAAATGTAATTTCATTTGAATCTCTTAAACGTAATTTGATATTCAAAGTTTCCTTAACAAAGTAATTTCAAACCTCAAATTGTGATATCCCTTTAACCCGTGTTTTTTCAGTGGCCTTGCATCTGTTCTATTCGTCATTTACACGAACGTCTCTAATTGAGTCAAATAACTGACCAATGTCACATGACATATAATTGCACGTTGTGGGCACCATCTTCACTTTCTTATTCTTAATGCAAAATATCCACGTGATTTCAACATTAAAATGGCGCGGCACCTTTTACGTCCAGCAGCATATTAGCTGGATTAAAACATTCTGACAAGAAGAATTAAAACACAGCAACCATTATCATTCAGCTTACTGGACATATTTCCTAATAAATCTAATAGCTTAAAGAACTTTGATGAGAGATTTCGCAGAAAAATTGAAGGAATAGAAAGAAAGTAAAATCCATTTTGATATAGCCTTAGCTTTCAACAACGTAAAAGAAACACGCACTTAAATATTTGTTTAAGGAATGAAAAGGATCGAATTTCATTGCAAAAATGAAAAGTATTGTTGTAAATTACGCCAAAAATATTTTTTTAAAAATTATTAAAATTAAAGAAAAAGTTTCAAGGCAACTTAATTTATTTTCGAAAATATATTGTTTTCAATTTGTAGATGGTGTGAAAAACATTTGGTTGCTAGAATATTTTCGGAAGTTATCAAAGAAAAACGCTAAAATTTCGCTTAATTTTTAATTAATTAAAATTCTAATTTAAATTTTAAAAAAATGGCTCCGAGGTACATACTCCTCCAATGTATGTTTGTGCCAAATTTCTTAGCTCTAGATCCAGCAGTCTGCCCTGTACAGCGTCAACACACACAGGCACACATTCTCCTTTATTATTAGTAGAGACAGAGATTGCGTTTGTTTTCAAGCGTATTGCTGTTGCATCAAACGTATATTAAACGTATTTGTTTAGTTACTTTAATATCTCATTTTAAAGTAACGGAAGGGCTTGCGCTTTCGACAGAAGCTATAACTCCGTACAATCTGTACTAATAATAAAGGAGAATGTGTATGTGTCTGTGTGTTTGTGTGTTGTCGCTCTACAGGGCAGACCGCTATATCTAGAGCTACAAAATTTGGCACAATCATACTATGGAGGGTGGGAATGTGCAACGCGGAGCTCTTTTTTGAAATTTTAATTAATTAAAAATTAAGGGAAATTTTGGCGTTTTTCCTCAATAACTTTCGAAAACATTACAGCATAGAAATCATTTTTACACCAACTGAAAGCGCAAAAATTACCTTTCCAATGATATAAACTAAGTTGACGTACAACCTTTTCTCTAATTTTATTAAATTTTTAAAAATATTTTTGGCATAATTTACAATACTTTTCTTAGTTTAAACATATATTTATTTTCACTTTTCTCTTCCATTGTTGAAAGCTTAGGCAATATCTTAAAGTTTAATAATAGGTTTTAATCAGCATCTTTTCATCCAGCTAACATGCTGCTGGACGTAAAATGTGCCGCGACATTTTAAAGTCAAAATCAAATACTTATTTTACAAGAGGAATAAGAGAGTGAAGTTGATGCCGACAACGGGCAATTGTATGTTACATGACACAGACAGTTACTCGACTCCATTAGGGCCGTTCAGGCAGACAACGAACAGAATAGGTGCAAAGCTACTGAAAGAACTTGGCAAATAGTTATCCTTTCTATCTTTGATCTTAACCAGAACTGGATTTTCGAATGCTTCTGTTTGGTGGTAGGTCAACTCTAATGCTCTACTTCTTTTTTTCTTCTTTTTTCCTCCTTCAGTCTCACCCATGGTTGGCGCTCTTGATTTGCTTTTCTTCGATTTCTCTTTCATTGGCTGTTTTTAGGTTTCTGATTCACTTTCATGCTGTCTCAACGGAAACTTTGTTAACTTGGAACTTGGTTATTCATTTTCTGTTCTTAGAAGTCACTCACCGAAAAAAGATACGGCTGTAATTTTCTAAAATATAATCCAGATAAGTACAACTACATGTTTGGGTTATTATTCTTGAAAAATTGTATTTCAGTAGTATTCGAGCAATATTTATCTAGCACTGTTTGTTTCTGAGCAGATGAGCCGTCACTACTATGGATATTTCTTGAAGGTTCACAATACGAACTACTTCAATTGATGTATTATTTAATTATTTTTTAGATTTAATGAGAGTTAATAAATACATTGTTATTTACTGATTCCTTCCTTTTAAAAACTTATTGAAATATGTATATTATCCCTGAAATGTTCATCGAAAGACTGGATCAAGCAGCAGTCAGAGGTATGGACAAGTTATCTAAATCAATAAATTTGTCTTTTTATATCTCTATAATTTTGCAGAAAGAAGCGTGCAATTTGGTATGTGAATAGATGAATACAAAAAAAACCCATTTTACTAATTAACATTTTTGCGCTATGGTGGTCGCATAAAAATATAATATTTTAAACTTTTTATTATCAATCCCCTTAGAAGTCAAAGTGTTTCATGTAAATTCTTACTTAATATGAGGAAACTGTAACTGGAAGTATAGGTCTAGGGTAAATATTTAAGGAAATAAACGCTTGTTCCACTTCTTTGTGACACCCTTCATATGAATTTAACAGCAATTATGACAGATTTTGTCTTTTATTTTAAAGAGTATTGAAGCATTTGGAATTATTTAAAGTCTAATTTGTTTTTTTCCCTTGAATACCTTGCTTGGTTTAGAGAAACCAATCTTATAAATCTCAAGTTTAATCTTTTTTTTTTCTTTTTCAAAATTAACGATTTATTTAGTTTAGCGACTTCAATTTGAAATCATACCGCTGGATGACTTTAATTCAAAATTTCAATTGTAACCTTAATCATTATTTTAAACAACTTGTAAAGTTTTTATTTCATCAACATAAATGAATTATTACACCCATTTTAAGAAGATCAGCTAGTCGCCGAAAGCGATTAATAAATTATATTATAGAGAATTTAATATTTACAAATTGGCAAAATATTTTACTATAAAATCTGATTTATTTGCAAAAATTTTACAACTTTATTTTCAAAATTTGGTTATAAGATCGATTCCCTTTAAACATTTTAAATTGATTTGTTTCTCTGATTTTAACGATTTTGAATCAAATAACAAACCTTACGCATGTGCCAATTACCTTCATTTTTTCAAAGGAATTACTGTTATTACTAAACAATGTTGATAACTAAATTCCATTTTATAACTGTGAAAATAATAAAAATGCTAAATTATTTCATTAAAGATATTTAAGATGAAATTTTAATAAAGGAACCGACAATTCCTTTCCAGAAACTTTTTGCGATAATCATTGCAATGCTCCAAATGTGAAACAATAGAACAAATTGAGAAATCTTAAAGTATATTCATTACCTTTGTTATACATATGCTCGGAATTTTTGTGGAAGAAGATTCGAAATTTCCTTCGCATGTTGTGTCGTTTGGTTACACAGCCACTGCAAAATATCCGGATTCCTCATAACATTTGAAGTTGTTTCGCAATTGCTTGAATAGATTTGAAGCATTTTAGTCACAGAACAGTTCCTTTTTGGGACATTTAGGTTCTAAACTCTGCTTCTCCAAATACGGAACTTCTTGAAAATAAAACAACAGTCTATTAGATCAAGGTTTCCCAAGCAGATGGATTGAAAGTAAGTTGCAATGCTGTATTATAGTCTATAGTTTGTTATATAGACTATAGTTCGTTATATAGTCTGTAGTTTGTTATATAATCTATAGTTTGTTATATAGTCTGTGGTTTGTTATATAACTTATCGTTTGTTATATAGTCTATAGTTTGTTATAAGGCTGTAAAAAGACAAATGATAACGATACATTTTAAACCTTTCCTATATAAGCAGTGAAAATGCTAGACCAATAGATTTTTGTTTCTGCACACAGGGTTTTGCATATGCTGTATCATAATCCATTAAGATCTCACTTTCCCTAGAGAAACTAAACTTTATCTCTTCCAATCACCTAGCTGTTAATTTTACTTCCCCTTACTTTTGTATCACCGCATAAGTGATGGCTAGATTTATTGTTAATGAGGGAAGACAATAATAGGCAACCCCATGGGGAGTCAAATGAGACCATTAATACTATCTTCCAAAAACCTTTAAGAGGAGAGAAAACACATTTCTCCTTCTTCACCTCATTCCAGTTTTGAGAGGATATTTTGAGATTTCTTTCCATAGTCGATAGTTAAATTGACTTTCGCTGAATTTTGGAAAGTGTAAGCTGATACTTGTGGCATGTGTGCAATTATTTTCAGTAACTGGACGAAATTCGAAGTCAATTTTATGATGAATGAAACAAAGCTGTGATGATATTCGAAACAAAATGCCAATTTTATTTATGAAACTTTTCAGGAGAATTGGTGATTATTAATTCTAGGTCTCTAAAAAAACAATTTTTGAATAAAAAAATGATTGCTTGATTTTTGGAGGGCAATAGGCTTACTTTTGTTTTCGAACTTTTACAGTTCATTACTTTTTGTGAATAAAATATTAAAATTTGTCATATATGTCTTAGAATATCTGGAGCAACCGAAGAAATTCATTTTCTGAAGTAACTGAAAGAGATATTTATTCAAAAACATTTTGTTTATACAGTATTTACAAAAAAAAACAATTTACAAAATAACAATAATTGATAAAGAATGTTATTATGATAAATAAATAATCTCAGGTAACATCATTCAAGGAAATTTAAAACATTTTATGGTAGAAGGATTGATTCATTATCGATTTCAACCACTTATCTTGTACTTTCTATTACTATCAAGTAGAAAGGTTAAATTGAATCCATACAAACTGCAAAATGCTAAATTGATCTTTCATTAATTTGAAAGTTCTTAGTTCTGAATGTTTTTTGTTGGATTTCGACTTTCTTTTCTCTCCTTTAGAATCGAAGAAATGAATAAATTTCATAATACAGCAATTTGATTTCAAAACGCTTATTATTCATATAATGGCATATTGTTCAAAGTAAAAAACTGCGCAATGTGATTATTGAATAGCCTTTTGATGCGACCGTTTCGTGTTTATAAAAACATAATAGTAGAATTGAAACTCTTATAATGCGATTAAATCAATTTTTTTAATAATAAACGGATATTTCCTCTTATTTTCTCAATGATAAAATGAGTTATTGAAAAACACCGGACAAAACTAAGATATGCCTTGTTCTAGGCACATGGGAATATTTTATCTCCGTAGATAAATTCGCTACTTTGAAAGTTTGTTTGCCAATGTTTCTAATTCAACAGCCTAGACTCTAAATGGACAATTACTGGCTTCTAACAACTTTATTGTATTACACTCAGCAGTTTTTCGTGAAAGGATCAATTTATTGTCTCGAGGAAGTATTTTTCCAACCTTGTCTTAACACGCATCTTGCAGCAGAAATAAGAAAAGGCTTATCTACATCAAAAACATGACATCATTATCCAATCTTACAAAATTTTTAAAAAAATGATACGAACGTTTGAATCAAAAGAATGATAAATAAACTAACAATAAATTGAAAAGGCCAGTTTTCATTTTTGTTGAGTCTCACGAGAGCTAATAAAATATCTACATTGATTGATGAAATTCATACTATTTTCTTACACACGACGATGTTGCTTTTGTATAGAATCACAGTAGCTTGAAATCATTTCTTAATTCATCTCAGTTATTCCTTATTTCTTTTCTTGCAAATACTGATGTATCCAAGTCAGATTATTCTTTTGCCGATCGTTCGAAATTGAACGCTTTTGACCATGAAAGATATGACTACGTGTATTGAATAGTAAACATATGAGAAACCCGAATTTTTGGGACGTTTTAATTTATTATTAATATCCAATCTTGAAGCTATATTAAAGCAATTACCCAATACCTATTGTTTAAGCAAATCATTATTGTGCATTGGTCAGGACACCAAGTCAGCATGAGGACATTTGACAAATGAAAATAACGTTAACTGAATCTTCACATATCAATGATCTTCAGTGGAATCGATTCTAGAATCTTCCTGTCTTGAAACCAGCACTCAACTACTAGACCTTTTCTGCCTCCGACAGCGTACCCCACGGGTTGGAAGCAAGCCTATTTTCTGCTGCATCTTGCGATTTTCTCAGGCTAATGTGTTTACTTAGTACTTTATAGCTTTGGATCATGTTATGCCAATGAAGCTTTGCATATAAATAACAACTCGCTTGGCTCAGCGCTATTTGAACACGTTTAATTTAAATAGTGATTTTAAAAATTACACAGTCAGAGGGATAGTAAATCATTTCTAGAAAAATTTCGATACGTAATGATTACGGAAAAGAATTCACAGAAAACTGAAGATGAAAACCCATTTCATCATAAATTGATATACGAAAGACCTCTCCAACCGTTAAACATTTTTCTACAAATATTAGGATTCCGGAGCACAAATTCAAAGCAAGGATGCTTTAAACACGCATTGAACATCGCCGCTCAAATTCTATTTTTCCTTACTGTGTGTTTGAGATTATTTGTTATATTTTCTGTTATCCGGTTACTTGGACAAACTAGTGACCAGTTTTGGCAAATAACAGGCATAATAGGCTGTTTGCTAGGAACCACTCAAGGATTAATCATTTTCGCGAAAAAAGCTGAGATGGGAAAATAGATTCATTTAGTAAGAAAAATCTCACTGCCTTTTATTACTTTTCAGAATTTAAGGAAAATTAGAATTTATACTGCAGTATCGTGCATTTTTTCTTTAGTAGTTTATCTTTTTGCAGCTGCCGCAATCTGTCGTCGATTTTTAAGGAGTTCAGAATCGAAGGCACTCTATTTACATAATTACATGTTTGGCATGGTAATTCCAAATTGTATGATGCCATCATTTACATTTATATTTTGTTTGTTTACACAGTTACATTACGTTTGGTTGAATGCGTTTGCATTCTCTGATTGATCACTCTGTTGTGTGTTATTTATTGCATATTGCGCTGTTGGGGTGCCATAAAATTTTTCAGAAAAGTTCAGATTACCAAATGCTTTTGAATCTTCACAATGAAGTTACGAATGTCATTTCTGAATTTGATGATCAGTTTTCGAATCAAGTTTTTTGGTCTGTACTTCAATGCACATTTAGTATGCTCATTAATGCTTTTGTATTTACAAAATTCTCTCAACTGCAAAGAATTTCTTACGCGGAAACTAGTTCATTTTATATATTTGCTATAATTACACTTTTCTTTTTGATTATGTTTGCTTCGTCTGTCGCAGAAAGAGCTGATAAAATACGAGATGAAACGCACAATATTTTATCAAATGTTCCCTCGCATTTATGTTATAATTTAAGCCAAAAACTTATCTTCTATAAAGTTAATTTAACCATATGGAAAATAGTGGCGATACGGAGAACAACTCTGTTGAGTATTTTAGGAGCGGTTTTTACATATACCTTAGTACTTGTTTCCGCTTAATTTCGCTGATGAAAATCAAATTTCCATTTGGTCGTTGGGTTATTTTTATGAAATTAAACTAAATATATTTTTGTACCTTTTCGTTAGCTTCACAGCAGGCAAAATGTGTTTCAATTTCGTCAAATACAACAGCCTTAAGAAGCAAAATCTGTGCTTTTTCGTCAACTACGCCTTATTAAATTGTTGTATTTAGCTCACATTTGCACTCTTGAGGATTTCGTGCTCATAAAATTGAACGCTTTTTTTACCAACTTCTTCTTATAGAGTTATTACAGTTAGCTTGCATACGCTCCGTTTGAAACTCATGTTAGCTCTCTTTGGAGCATTTTCCGCTGGTAAATACGGGATCTTTTTCATCAGCTTCGTCGTCTAGAGTTGTTGCATTTAGCTCATATAAGCTCCCTTTCAAGGGCCTCGCGCTCATAAAAAAAAGCGAGATCACGCGCCAACATTCATATTTGGCAGCAGTTTCTGTGGACCTGGCGGAAAGGTATAAATTTTTCATATTCAAAATAGATGTTCTTCATAAACAAACTTCATTATTTTTTGTAAGTTATTTCATATATCTACAAATCTGTCAATGCCAGCCACCATAAAAATACGGGACTTTTAGATTAGAAAAATCAATATACCTCCTATTCGACATCCTTTAGTTTATTTATTGTTTTTAACCCTATAATGTTTTTAGGCCGATACACTCTCTGTAAATGGCGTAACACGGAAATTGTTACTGGTGCTTCTGTTAATTATAAGTTATGATAAAAAAAACTGCTTTCCTTGGACAACAATTCCAAAAGAGAATTTTCACTTTCGTTTTTATTTCGTAGAATGTGTACACCATTTAATATGTACGCGCAATAAATTCATTGAATTTCTATAAATCAAGTGACGCATGCGATTGCAATGGCTAAAAAAAAAGAAAGAAAGAAATGCTTTCTTTGTTCATAAACTCCAAAATAGAATTTTCACTTTCGTTTTTATTTCGAAGAACGCGTACACCATTGAATATGTACTCGCAATGAATTCATACAGTTTCTGTAAATCGCGTGATGCATCGTTACACGCAGAATGCAATTGAGCCAGGCGAAGACATGACAGACGAATCAAGCCTAAAACATTATCATGCTACGATGTATTGGACTAAAAATTCTGCTTTCCTTAGTTTTTCTTTTTAAATAATTCATTGACGAGTGAAAGGGATGATAATCAGTTGATGCTAGGTCTGGTGAACATGATGAATAGGGAAAACTTTCCTATTTATTTATAGCACTGTCTTGATGGAATAGGACTCATCGAGGACTTCTAAGACCAGATAATTTTCTCTGAGTTTCAGTTGGATTGAGTAGATAGCAGTAGGCGTTTACTGTTCTCGTTTGTTTGGGTGATTTTAGCCCAGTTAGGCCTTCTATGGAAACATGACTAATTTTTCCTGCAAAAGGATTTGGTGAGCTTGAAATTTTTGTAAAAGAGCCAACTTGCATGACACGTTATTACGCAATAAGAAAGATAAAAACTTTGTTGTCATACTTTCAGAGAAACACTCATAAAATGTGAAATTTGTTTGAAAAAGCTTATGCGCAACATACGTATATCTTTAGTTACGCACCTTTCCAGAGGTTTTATTCTTCGCAGTGTAACTATTCGGTGGATATTTAATTTCTTTGTGATGTTTATCCGTCTTTTTTTCGTTTCGAATGTAAAAAATAAACGCTAATTAATAGTTAATAGGATTAAATGGGGGAGGCAATACGTGACCATCTCCACCAAACTTGAAGTTAAAGAGTTTCACCCTTTAAGCGTTTGATCCGGCTATTGCCGTTTTACATATTAGGTTCAAAAGCAGATAATTCATGTTTATGTGTATAATTTCTTAAGCTACCGTGGAGAAAAAGAATATGGCCGCCCTTTTAGGAGGACGCCGTTTTTTTTTTGTCTTAACCGAATTGGATCGGCAATTTTTCTATTACATCTACTGTTAGCAATTTTACTTAATTCTTAAGCAGATTGAAACGAATTTTGGAATAAATATTTTTTTGAATTAGGGGATAACAGTCTTTGTTGCTAAAAATCCCTAAATCTCGTATCTCTCAGAGATACAATTCAAGATTCAAGATACCGTGGTGAATAACCATAATAACCTACCATAACTTAACTGAACCAGGACTTAATACTATCATATTCTTAAAATTTAAGAAACGTAAATAAATGCAATAAAGATCCAATTATTTACTTTAAAACATCATTTTTAAGATTTTAAAGCTTTAAATAAAAATAACTGTACGTTTAGATGGCTAAATGGCTTTAAGAACATATTAGCCAAAGTGAGATAAAACATGTTAGATGTAGAACTAAGTCAAATGCACTTCCAATAAATTTTAATACAACCGTGAGAGCATAATTTTGTTGAAACTTAGTACATCAAATCAGGTATGTGAGTTAAAATCTTCTTAATCATCTTAAAAACGTCAGCAGATGGGAACGGGGAATTGAGGGAAGAAA
>BGPR01000855.1:300915-315531 GCA_013235015.1 Araneus ventricosus
AATCAACACATCTTTAAAATGTCAGTAGATGGGAACGGGGAATTGAGGGAAGAAGTCTGTTGAAGTGACTGAAACTTATGTGAGTCAAAATCAACATATCTTTAAAACGTCAGCAAATGGGAAAGGGTAATTGAGGGAAGAAGTCTGCTGAAGTGACAGGAGGCGCGTGAATATAACGAATTTGTTGGCGACCATTACAAGAATGCTGGGTAAAGAGGAACAAATTCTCTTAAAACTAAATTTAATAAAAAAAACTGCTTTTAAAAACACACTTTTATTAACGTACTGAAAATATAGATTTGTTTGTTTTAATTATTTTTTTGTTTTTGAGTCTTAACAATTTATATTACAAATATTATGAAATTTCGAATTCAGACTTTCCTCATTACCAAATGGTGTTCATTGTAGGGGATCAAAATTTAATTGAATCTGCCAACTAACTTATAAATGAGCTCTGAAAATATTAAAATAGTGTATTGTCATCAATAATACATAAATGTACAAAATTTTAAAACTCTAGCACGTCAGGAAGTGAGTGAAAAATCGATTAAAAAATTCTGCATTTACAAGCATGAAGCAAGTTAAGTTAAATAAATTGAGATATAAAAACCATTTCAACCCTTTAAAGGGTCGTTTTTTTCTAGTAGTGATATAATAAAATAACTTTGGGATAGAGATTAATTTAAGAAAACAAATTCATTTAGCTTATTGGATAGCATTAATTTTTTGTCATTTAATTTTATTAATTAATAATTAACTACCAGGCCAAGACACTTCGTTATGGTTTGAAATAAGAAAGTGGAACATTTAGGTGTTTGTTTCATAGAAAAATTTGGCGATAACTTATGTTAACCTTAAAAATTGTATCCACCAAATTAGAAAAGGTTAAAACACACTTATATTAGTGTTATATAAATTAGATGTTTGTTTTTATTATTCTCTGTCTTTCAGTCTTTAATCTTAATAATTATAATATTAATTATTATAAATATTATGAACTCTGGAAGTCAGTTTTTTTCAAATTTATTAGCAGGTGGCACCAAGAGTATTAAATAAAAATTTAATTAAACTAATCGATAAACTGTTAACTGAATTCCGAAAACATTAATATAGTGTATTGTTAGATACGTTTGCAAAATTTCAAAACTCTAATATACCAGGAAGTGAGTGAAAATTCCATTACAAAATTTCATCTACACAAACATGAAACAAGTCAAGTTAAATAAAAGTGTGTGAAAAAACTGTATTGTCTGTTTATAACAATTGAACCAGAATGGCTTTCAAGACAATTTTTTAGCTAAGCAGATGGTTAACATATAACGAAGCAAACCCAATTTGTACAGTACATCCTTAGTTTTCTAAAGAGAACATCAACTAAGCTTCTACATGGATAGAAAGAACCAAGAAGTTTACCACATCTGTGCTGTACGATTTTGAGATTACCTGCGGCGACCAACTGCACGTTCTGATAATTGTCCGAGTACAGGATAAACGTAGGGTTGTAATATAACGAATTCACAAAAATGATAAACAGCACTAGAACTGATCGACTGATAGTGCCGCTCAATAGTAGCTTGCGCCTGAAAATACTTGTTACGTTTGTGCTCATAAACATCATAATATGACAGAATGTCACTATTAACCGGTGTAGATTCTGCCTCAAAATGTTCTATCTCCATGAATACATATGCATATGTAGATGCATTTACCAGAGATTGTATTTACTAATTAAATAAAGTCACTAATATGATTAGGTTTCTCTCCTCACTTTTCTTCTTACATGCATTTGTTCTTCCCTTACTTCGGAGGAACTCATTAACGTTAATAGAACTAAGCAAATAAAGCCATGACACAAACTAAAAATTGTTGGAAATTCAGCTTAGGCACGTTATCAAGGGTCACGCCATGTCAAGGATTAAAAAAGGCGGGATTTTTTTTTCTGTAGGGGCCTGACAAATGTCCAAAATTTTTACCCCTCTTGACCCAAAAAATCCAGAAATGATAACGAAATCCCGAATTGATAACGTGTCTAGTCTGGATTCCCATCCATTTTGAGTTAGTGTTTTGGCTTTATTTGCTTAGTTCGATTTTTTTTCATTGTTATTTTGGGTACTTTTGCATTAGAGTCCAACTAATACGATGTGTTTTTATTATCTGCTCTTTTAATTTGGTATTATTATTTGTTTTTACTTCTGCCTTTTATTACTTCCACATTTCTAATGGCTTTATTTTGCAAATTATTACTTCATTTTAGTTTCTCATGCTGATTTTTCGTATTTATAATTTAGTGAAGTTAATATATTCTTACTCCACTTCACGATAAGTTAATGGGGATTATGCTAATAATAGCATTTTAGATGGATGCAGTGTGAAATAGAAAGTATGAATTAGTTTAGTTACCTTAATATCCTAAAACAGGCGAGGGCCCGCGGTGGCCTAGTGGTAAGGCCTCGACCTCAGGGTCGGAGGGCTCCAGGCTCGAATCCCGATTCCACCAAAGATCCGTCGCGTATGTGAGGCTGATACACGTTAAAACTGAGTCGTGGGCCAAATGTCTTCCAGCTGTTGTGGTGCAGAAGAATGGAGAGGTGATACCAGCTCAGGCGTCGTCATCGGAATCTGGTTCAAAAATGAGAAGTCCGTCCCAAAATAGCCCTCGTGTTGTTTCAAAACGGGATGTTAATATAACTAAACTAAATCTAAGGTAGGGGAAGCATTATTTCGTTTATGGAACACGATAGAATTTTTCATGCCTTTAACTCTGCTGTAAACAATATTTAAACTAACGTTAACTCGTCGTAGAACCTATCTTAACCAGGAAAGTACATCTAAAGGAGATTATTATAAATATTATGGACTCTGGATGTTAATTTTTTTCGAAAACTCATTAGTTCTGAAAATATTAAGATAGTGTATCGTCATTGCGAACACAGAAGTGTACAATATTTCAAAACTCTACACATGAGGAAGTGAGTGAAAAAAAAATTACAAAATTCCATCCTTACAAATATGAAATAAGGCAAGAACAAAGTAAATGAAAAAACACAACAATCATAAACTTGAAGGAAAAACTGTAATCGGAAGGTCTTGGTATTGTTATTGTAACAACATGCAAGTAATAGTACTAATGTCACATAATAGTATGCATTACAAATATACTCAAAAGAAAATTATGCTAAACAACTTTAGAAAGATAGCTTTGTTGTTGATAACTTCTACAAAATTTCGCAAGAGATATCGAATTAAAACAAATTACTGGGTAACAAATTACTGGGAATTTTCCCTTTTTCTGCTTCAAAACAGGTAATTTAAAATAAATAGCGAGTATTATAGTAAAAAAAATGCACTTTCATTTTGAATACAATGTTTGTTTTGCTTTTATATCTGTTATAATGAGGAGGAAGGAGGGCGGCTAATGGACACTTAGGTGACGCAGGGTTTGGTTCAATAAAGCACCACATTTGAAAAGTATTATATTTATAGCAAACTAGTAGAATAAAAGACAAGGGCTTGATTATTAAATAGCCAAAGCAGGCAATTACCTAGGTCCCGAAGCCTCAAGATTTTTTTTTTGTATTTTCAGAGTACTTCTGTTCTTTCAATTTATTTACATGGGCTTACACTCTAACTTATTTAAATTAAAATCAATTAAATTTCAGAACATTATTTTCAGAATTTTTTTCATGTTTTGACATTCGCTTCCAAATGGTATGGTCTTCCTCCCCTATTTTTTGCATTTGGCTGACTGATTTACAAATCAACAATCCTGGCAAACTCTGTAGTAAATTCTTTAGATTGCATTAAACATATTTTAAAAATTTTTTAACCATTTTGATTAAAATAGAAATGCATTCTTAGATTTAAATTTTATTTTTTTCTACCCCACATACTGAAAGCAACTCTCTTGAAGGAGATCCGTGATTAAATGTTTTGTTATTTCAGTATGCAAATATATTTATTGCTTACAAACTGCCTAAATAGAGATTAAATAAAAAACAATACGCTAAAAATATTATCTGATTTAGGAAGTTGGGGAGGTGAAAGAGGGGGGAAGGCGAAATTTGCGGTGCTAAGAGCCCCTACAGGGCTTAATTCGACCCTGTACCCTACGTTGCTTGGCCATCCCTCCCCTTTCTTTTTTAATCAAAATCTAATTGGAGACAAGAAAAGGGACAATGATATACGTATTGCATATTATCATTATTTTATTCATGAAATATTGCTCAGTTTCGAATGAAATAATTCTCACATTAAAAGTTTAATAATTTTCAACAATTTGATTTTATAGTGTATGGGGGAAAGTGGGGTAAAACCGGGTAGCTAAGGCCTACTGAAGCTAAAATATTTGACAGAGAGCTTGTCAAATTTTATTAAAATATTGATGGTTTAGCGGAGTACAATATATCTTCCCAGAAAAGTCACAGTTTCATTACTTTTTTTATAAAAAAAAGTCAAACTACCCGTTTCACTCCACTGGTGGTGTAAAACCGGGTACACATGTTAACGTTATTGGAAATCAGGAAAACTCGATTTTCAGTTGAAAAGTTGCAATTGTTTTTTATTTTATATGACAATTTAAGAATATTAGTTACAAAATTCACATGCAAAGCAGTTGTCATCTTCCTCCGCGCCACTGCAGCTTTCGTGGCATAGATAAGACAGTTTTTACATTAGATTAACCATTCTTCTTTAATTAAATTAGAAAATACATCATTAAAATATGATCAATTAAACGTATGATGTGTTTTTATTGTCTTAATCGGAGGAATCATCAATACTGACTGTCCCGGTCTTACGCCACTTGGAGTACCTGATTTTACCCCGAGTGCAGAGGTTATGAAAAACGAAATAGAACAGCGCATTTATTGGAGTAAATCCTTATTGTTTGATAGGGTATAAGTCCTTAGTAAACGTTATAATAAGTTGGTCTAAAAATGGTTTTTAAAAGTGTTATGATTTTTAAGTAACGATAGTTTAAAATTAAAAGAACATTAAAGAGTTGACGTCTTAAAACAAATTCACCTGCACAGATGCAGTGAATTCAACAGCTGCAACACGCAACTGTCTTGACTAGTAGAGTGGAATTCAGTATCTGTCCGCTAGAAAGAAGAATCAATATTACCAGAATCAAGGCTACCCGGTTTTACCCCATTCTCCCCTATATCCAAAAATATTGACTTTATGGCGGTTTCTTTGCAATAACTTCCTGTGGTGTGCGCCATATCTCGACAATCGTTTAAGAATGGCGACATTTCAGCTGCATCTTCGTCATTGGATATATATCCACAAGAGCTAATTCTAGCGAAATGGCGAAATGTGAAAGCGATAAAATGTTGCGACTGGTCAGAAACTCATAAAAGACGAGTGCTCATGGACAGAGTGCATTATTGTCAAAGAGCGCCAAGTTTTCGAATGATATGGACCTGATCACTTTGGGAGAAAAGTATTCTCGTAGCAGAAATAAAACTCTGTGAACTGTCCGACAGAAAGGATTCAAAATGATAAATGCTGCAGATTTCAAAGCAACTTAGTAAGCAGTTTAACCAAAAATTTCTTACTCGTTGATCGTTTCGCCACCCTTTTGTGCATGATGTCATCGCAGTCTACCACACTCATGTGATACCTAAAACGTGGCTTTAATAACTCCCGATGTGAACAACACAGCTATATCACTTGGCGTATTGTATGTCCGTAAGGACAGGTCAAATTACTAATTATTATACTAACAAATAACTAATGATAATACTAATTATATCACTTAGCATACTATCTTATTTAGGACTATAAGCTCTCAAGCTCACATCAGGATACAATATATGAATCAAAGTATGACCTTTAATGCACTGCATCGTTTCATCTTTTCCCCTTCTTTCCTCACATATGATACAAAACTACGTAGTCTCAGTTTTAGTTATTTTTATACCAATGGGTAATGTCTTTAATGTCTTTTTATGGTGGGTGGTGGTTAACTCTCACTAAAAAAATCCCCTTAACTTTAGACTTAAATTATTTTAGTAAAATTATTATAAGAAACTGTATCCACAAAGAAAATTCCTCTCTGAGGATATAATAACATATATTCCTACTTACTTTAAAACAGCGTAAGATGGTTTTTTTTGTCTTTTGTTAAAATAAATAATCGATAATACCCAAATCTAAACACTTGTTCTCTAACTGTAACCACGTAACGGTTTTTCTTAAAAATAATTTTATACTCCTCACTTTCATCGTTACAATATAATTTGCCAATTTTACGGCCCAAATATTTAACAGAATTGAAGTTATTATACCGGTAAAATGTAGATGCCGTACGAAGACGGCAATCTATCCTCCTCCAAGTAAAGAAAAAGCACAATAAAATTTATAGAATGCGTGAAGAAAAATTATGATATCCATTCTCTAACATTTTACAGCGCTTTTCCCACCAGACGGCGCTGTAGAATATTCAGATTACTTTTCATCGTCTTATCCTTTAAGATGATTTTTATGCATTTTATTTAGAATGAATTATATCTTTTCGAAGGACACGTGTATCCGATATAAGGTCCTTGAATTAAGAAGAATTAATTCTTAATAGCATTTCCCTGCTTATCTGTTTTAAATAACCCGTTGATGGAAGATAGAATCTAGAATTATAGAAGGACTCAGATCTATTAAATTAGAAACTTGACATCGAAATTGCTTTTTTTTTTGTGATTTTGCCTAGTTATAGCATGTGACTGATTAAGATCCAACCTGGTTTGACAGCGGACATTTCTAAATTTGCCTAGAAAAAAATTAGATTGAAATTTAATCTATGGTGTTCGCAGATTAATGTAACGTAGAATACGAGTTTTTGAGTTTGAAACAAAAATTGCAATGTCTATTTATCATCTAGTTTTTTTTTTATTCTAATGAGTTCAAGTATTGTCACCTATTTAAAATGATACTTTCTGTTACATTTTATGCTTATTCTCTTTTAAATATGTTACAATAACAGAAAAAGTTACATTTTTTGGTTGGGATTTTGGTTTTCATGCTTGGAAGCTGTTAATTTTTGGAATGCTATAGGTTAACGAAGCGAAACGGTCAAATTTAAGAATACCACAAGTGATGCAAATTTATTCAAAATAATACGAAAAATATAAAGTGGAAGTACAAAATTTTTAGGAAAAGTATTCATATTTGGGAAACGTCGAAGAAGAAAATGGGACTCCTTGGAATTTCAGATAACGGTTTGCAATGTTGTATGCTGTGAGAACGCTTTTGTCAGATTGGCCTCTATTTCTCTCAGTAGTGATAGTTTTCTTAAAGCTACTAATTCCTACTGCATGGTATCGATCTTAAGCAGTTGCATTCCTACATACGAGATTAAAATGAGTTTCAAATGCATACTGTGAAAATATTGTAAACGTAAAAAATATTCCACATCGAAATTTTGATGAATCTCCACGCTTCAGATTTTTCTGAGTCCGAAAAAAATACATGTCTCTCTGTGAAAAAGGTAACTCAAAGAGGAAACTAGTTGCATGTATGAAATTTGGTGTGTGTGACTTTGCACCAAAATTGAAAACTTTTGCCAAATTTGGATGAAATTTATATACGGGAAGTCTGTCTGTCCGTCGCGTGCAGGTGAACGAAATTTTGCTTTATTACCGTAATTATAAATCTATATCAAATTTTGGAACAAATCTGTCAATGCAACGAGTTTCCTATGCATCAGTGTATTCTTGTGTATGTGAATGTGATAAACGAAACAAGCTACATGGTTGAATTTCAGTATACTATCTTACACCCAAACTGTAAACCAGTGTCTAAATTTGGACTAAAACTGTCAATGGGTAGAACATCTATTTATTTGTCTTACCGTGTGTTGTTGAACATGATGACTTAAAAATACAACATACTAGATATATGAGAAATAGTATGAGGCCTTGACACCACTACGGGAAGTGTTTTCAAAATGCATAAATTTTCTTCACTGTCCATCGAAGCTATATATAAACACAAAACGTATATTATTATCTATATATAAAAGAGAAAATCACTCACTGACTCATCACTGAATCTCCCAAAACACTGGAAATAGAAGCTTGAAATTTGGCAGTTGGTGGTTTTTTGGGTAGTAGGTGCTCACTAAGAAAGAAAGGACTTTTCGAAATTTTAATTAATTTAAAAATACCTTAAATTTTATCTTTTTCTGCACTTTGGAACATATTATCGCACAAAAACCATTTTACCACCATCTTAAAGTTAAAAAAAAATAGCTTTTCAGTGATACCAATTTCATTTTCATGCAATATTCTGTTTAATTTTAATTAATTTTTGAAAATGTTTTCAAATGTGCTCAGAGTTGTGCACATGATAGCCTTATCATCCTGCTGTCAGAGGGAAAACCAAGAATGTTTTAATATCTTGAAACCTGTGGAATACAAAATGTCCCAATAATTAGCATTAGAATTAGCCTAGTGTTCGTATAAGCGGAAGTCGTGGGGAGAACATTCCCGCTGATTGTAAAGAGTCTCAACAGGGAATTCATGAGTTGTCCACCAGTCCAGGATTCCTTTATGACTAGGTCCTTTCTGTACTGTTACCAAAGTAAATGATAATGTTTTTTCTTCTCTATGAAATCAAGCCCGTTTTCTTCTTTAGCAATTAAAATAATTTTCTGTCTCTATGGTTTAAAAATAACCCTTTCCCAGCTATACTTTAAATTTATACAGCTTTATTCCTAATATTTTCCATAATTTGACTCTAATGTGTTTTATATTTGTTTGATAATGTCATTAGAATTTTACTTGACAAGTAATTGAAACATATGTTTTTTTATTTCTCTTTCCAAAATGCTAAATGCATAAGAAATCTGAATTGTTTACAATTGTCGAAAAAGTTTTTTCTTGAATTTTAATACTAATAATTTAAATAGAACCTTTTTCCAAACATTTGTGCACTCTATTATCGTGTATTTGAATGCTTTGGATACAGAATCTGTGTT
The DNA here is from genome assembly GCA_013235015.1 of Araneus ventricosus. Lineage (NCBI taxonomy): Eukaryota > Metazoa > Arthropoda > Arachnida > Araneae > Araneidae > Araneus > Araneus ventricosus. Next base: position 309,890 of record BGPR01000855.1, read on the forward strand.
TGAAGAAAGAAAAAAAAAATGATTTTATATGACACTACATTTTTATTGCTTTAACAGATATGGAATGGTTTTCAGAACATTTAGTTCCCAGAGTTTATGAAAAAAAACGTGCAGATAGTTCAAGGAATGCAAGTTTCAGTTGAATATCTGTATGTGTCGAAAACATGTGAATAGCTAACATATCAAAACAAATCACTGAGCACCAATTAAATATTTGATTGTTTGTATGGAAATGAAAAAAAATTCCAAATTCGGCTTAAATGCCCAGATTCCCTTTTGTTTTATTTATTAGGAAATAATTCATACCAAAAAAGAAGAAAAAGCAAACCTTAAAAAGTTCTGGAAAGGTCTCTCTTCCATCTTTAATTGTACATGGTATAAATTCACCCGAATATAACTTATCGTCACTCAAAGCACGAAAGGTCGCATATTCAATGTTGATCATATATGACATTCGACTTTTACGAAACTTCAAAAAAGTTAGGTTCTCGAAAGTTCTCTTTTCCAACTTTTACTCTACGTGGGATAAGTTCACCCGAATACGACTTATCGTCACCGAGAGTACAAAAGGTCGTGTTCCAATGTCAGCTATATATGACATATGACCTTCTGACTTTAAATGATGATATGTGCATGAATTAACCTGCAGAAAAAATAGCAAAATTAATTGCAATAGTAGATATTACTTATATTTCTTTACTCTTCTTGCTATTTCTTTTTGAAAATCTTTTAATAAATATCTGATTCATTTTCTGACGTTTTATTTATTTATTAACATATTTTTTAATTTCGCTTAATACTCCCCGGCCCCGTCTCACAGCTAGTTTCCTGGACTGAAGTTCAGAAATTCTAGTCCCTTTACAGAAGCCTGCATTTTATGTCGAGTAAATTTATTTTTAAATTTGTTTTTTCTACTTTTTCTAGTTGATTGCTTTTAAGCTTTATGTCGAGTAACATTTCCAAACTAAAGTATATGCCATTATGCTGATGTGCTGGTTCCTTTTAAATTGAATAAACGATTGCTGACTCAGCGTATACTCGTTTGTGATTAGCTCATTAAAAAATCCTTTTCCTTATAATATGATTGTTGGATTTGTGTAGAGGTTTATGGTTCAACATTGTATATCGCAGACCTTTATCTAAAAAAAAGACAGCTCTCCAGACATCATCATAGATTTGGTGGTTTTTCAAGGGCAAAGTCTATTATGAATTGCTGTGGAATTAAAAAACATGAAATAGATAATCAATTCAGTCAAACACTGTGAACACCTTGAGAATTTAAATAAAGCTCTTGGTCAGAAAGGAGTAACATTAATTAAAAGTTGTCGAATATTTTTTAATGATCCCCCCCCCACTAGGCTTTACATACATTAAACAGATCTTTGCAGAGTTTTAATGTGATGTCGAACCTATACCTCCATACAGCCCAGGTGTTCCACCATCAAATAATAATAAATTCAGGCGCGTTACATTTGAAATGTCACCAAGTATTTATTTCCAGTTGCAGTGGAAGATAAAAGGGCCCCAGACTATAAGCTTCCAACCCCACCCCCCCATATTGGCATCAGATATAATTTGCCCCTTAACATTAAATATTTCGAATTTTTGTGGTATCGAAGTTTTTCTTGACAGTTTTTTTTAAAAAAAAAAGCTCCTTCAGCAATGGCACTATGAAATTACTTCTACACAGAACCTGGTGATAGAAATAATGAAAGATACATTTATGAACAAATTCTTTATAATTACTTTTAAAATGTATATTTGTATTGTAATAATTCATGGACGTTTTTCAAATTTATTTTAAATTCTGAAAATTTATTTTTAATGTTGAAAATTTTGAAATTTATTTTAAATTTTGCATTTATTTCAAATTTATTTTTCTTTATAAAATTCTCTGGTCATTTGTCGATTGTTCAATAGAGCAATTTTTTTCCTTGAAGCGCAAAAAACGGATGTCAGCTCTTTGAGGTGTCGCTCCTACACCATACATAGGACATATCTCACGAGTAGCTTCGGCGGTCTGAACACCTCAATTAAGTGCAAAACGCCAATGCACCAGACATTCCATTTTAATGATCTAGAAAAACATAAAAATAAGAAATAAATAAATAAGTACACTATCGTGTAGAACATTGAATTATCTTTCAAATAATATAAAACACTTTACGAATGCATTTTGTTTTCGCACACATTTTGAAATTCGTAAAAAAAAGAGGAAAAAAAAAATCGCTTATGTGTGAATTATTGCTCAACAACTGATCGATCTTTAGAAACAATCGGATGTAGAAAACTTCTGAAAATTACCTTTACACTTATTCCATAGCATGAAAAGGCAAAATCTCTATTCACCGTTAAAGCCATATAGCCCATTTTAGGAACTAAAACATGCACTGTAAACTATTTCAACCTCCGTTAGGAAAGAAAATGACCAAGCAAACATTTTAAATCGGTACTAACAGCCCTTAAATACCCCAAGAATATGCACACTAAGCAAGATATTGCACAAAATTTAAATCTTCTTTTTGATTCATCGCGTATATATAAAGAACTAATATCAGCACATTTCTACTTGAACCGATCTCACGACACGTAGCTAATGGATTCGGAAGATCCGAAAAGTCATCTGAGTAAGTGTTACTTCAGTTCATTATCTTTCAAAGATAAAATGTTGCAAGTAGCTCTGTTATTTCACGATAGGCAATTTTATACGAACTTTTTACAGTAAAACCTAGAAGAAATATCGTTATAGACAGGTTATCGCTGTTTTTAGTTTAGTTATATTAGCGTTCCGTTTTGAAGCAAAACAAGGGTTATTTCGGGACGGACCTCGAAATTTTGATTCAGATGACGACATCTGAACTGGCAGCTTCTCTCCAAACTTCCACACCGCAACAGCGGGAGGGCATTTGATCCCCTACGTATGATTTAACATGAAACATGCCTAATACACGATGAATCTTCAATGCAATCGGGTTTCGAACCTCGAACTCTCCGGCTCCGACACCTTGCCACTAGGCCACCCGCGGCCTCCAGATTATTGTTGTAGACAATTTGGGCAGATGCGCAGTCGATACGTAAGTACGCGTGAAAGTAATAATAGACTAACTATTTTTTTTTGCAGTTATTGATTCATCTCACAAATGCTCGATAATATGAAATTGTATTTTATAAATTTTAAATTTTTTAAACTTTTTTTGATAACATCAAAGTGAAAATTATAGTTGACATTTTTACCAACAATAAAAGTATGCATAAAACGGAGATGAAAACGTAATTCATAATTATACCAAAGTCTTACGTCATCTCCTCAAATGCCAATATTTACGCCATGCCATTGTAGATTCAAGGTCTTAACACATCCAAAACGAGTAAGTGGTCAGTCCGAAGTGCTAACTGCAGATGAACAAGTTCGACAGTGCCTTGCCGGAGAGAGGCACCAAACGGAGAATACACATTCTAATTCCCCTGTTATCTCACATTCTTAGAGAATCACTCATTTTGATTCCAGATGCAGGGGTATAGAGTGGTGTTCTGTATGCAGGGTATAGAGTGGTGTTCTGTACTCAGGGGTATAGAGTGGTGCTCTGTATGCAGAGGTATAGAGTGGTGTTCTGTATGCAGGGGTATAGAGTGGTGTTCTGTATGCAGGGGTATATAGTGTGTTTATATCATATTCTGGACCATGAGGTGTCGTTTTCCAAGGGAAAAAATCGAGTTTGTACTGGACCAGTTTTAAAAAGAGGTAAAAGTATCATTACAGACACATTCATCTAAAAAGTTATTATCGCTGTAGGCGGATTTAAAATACATTAAGTAAATAAAGATTCCGCAGGACTAAAAAGATATCGTTATAGGCAGATTTATCGTTATATAGGTTTTACTGTATAATACTTTTAGCTACTTGCCCCGTTTTCGAAGACATACAGTAGAATCTCGTTTATACCAGCTGATCAGGATCGTATTCACCTCCGATAATCTGAAATTTTGTTAAAAAAGACTAAATTTAAATCATGACTTCTTTGCTTTCGACAAGATTTTCTAAATCGTTTATTTTAAATTATAAAAATAAGTCCTCACATTACATTAAGGACTACCCCACATTAACGTTTTAACAAACTCTTTTCTTAGTTTTTAAGCTCCTTGCATACATTTTTTGAAACAGTTTTGATAAGAGGATTCGCGCATGTTACTGAGTTTCGCTGTTTCCTTTCTACTTTCCCATTGATTCTTTAAAGGTGTTCTCAAAAGAATATTTACCTCCGCTCAACAACGCGAAACTTTCCGACACAGTTACAGTGCTATTTTTTTTCATGAAAATGCATGAAATTTCCCTATGTCGCTTGCTTAAGACTGGAATATTTATTTTAAATAACTTCTTGAGTTATAAAAGATTACCTGCCAAACACGACCTTCTAAAAAACTTCGCATCGTGAAAATCGACTCCATTGCCGATTTCAACACCCTTTTCTGAACAATTTGTTAAAAAATGATAAACACAGTTCCATTTTCTGGCACTTTTTCGGTTAACAGAGATCTCGGTGGTTGATAGAGGTTCGGATAATGAAGGTTCTACTGTATAGGCCGGTCAAACACTAACGCACGATCTACTGTGGCTCGTTAATAGTAAAGATATTAAAACAAATTAAAGAAAATTAAAACTGTGATAGAGGTTAAAATACAATAAGATAAACAATAAACGAATGAAAAAGAACAAGGAAGAAGAATCAGATAGATGATTCCTTCAGACGCCACAATCCATACAGATACAAAATTAGAATAGGTTTTCTTTCGAATGAATCAACTACTACAGACAATCATGTGGACTTCCAATGGGTACTAGTTTTTCAAGTGCACTAGCGAATGTTTTTCTTCACACCTTCGAGAGGAATTCATAAAAAATAATCTCATTTCTGCCTATCGCTATATTGATGACCTGATTGTATTTCATTTTGATATGATGTACTTCGTTCAGTTACGTATTGCTTTAATTAGCTTAATAAATCTTTGTTGAATAATTGTGTCTTAAAGTTGATTAAGTTAATTTAATATAATTTTCTAATGAATTTTCATTTAACATAATTCGCTTTTAAATAAAATAATTCTCAAAACAACTTTACTCTCCGACAGCCTTAAAGTAAATATAAATTTGCTCTTTTTCACGTTGGTTTCTCTTTAGTTTTGATTTATTAACGTAATAAAGGGCCTTGCACCTATTTTGTTCATTGTTTACATAATGTACCTGATGGAGTCAAATAACTGACCTTACCATATATACTAATCCCAATTTCTTTTTATTTTTACTAAAGCGATAATCAAATGAAATTAGAAACATTTTAGTAAAACTTAGTAGCTAAAGAAAATGGAAAAACTAAACAAGTATTTGTTTTACATTGCTTTCACTTAATGATTCATAGTATTTATTTCTGTTAGTTGCAATTTAGTTTAATTTTAAGAACTACATAACATGAACTTTGTAATTAATTTATGAGCCAATATAAGCTTTCGAGGCAATGTCTGCCTGAATTTTTGTATATGTAAACTGTCGTTTTATATGACGTTCAACAAACATTGAGACATTACAAACTTAAAATTAATTTACTACTTAGAAATTATGTATGATTTTATCAGTTAATAAGGCACAT
>BGPR01000855.1:319104-366584 GCA_013235015.1 Araneus ventricosus
ATTAACCTTGTTTGTTTCATTGACTGCTATCCGGAAGAACTTAAACTACATAAAACCAATAATAATATCAATGATTGTAATTATTTAGATTTAGTAATTAAAATTTTAGATTCAGGAGTTTTCGGTTGGTGTAAAAAAATTGTTCAAAATGATTGTTAATTAGGTCTTTCAATGTTAAAAAGATTGTTTTGAATTTCTTCTTTGGATAAAGGTTTTTCTTCCTTATTTTGTTTCCAATTTTAATGGGTTTAGATCTGAGGAAAATTTTTTGACCTTGAAGTCGTTTTTTCCTCTACAAAACCTATTCTAATTTTGAATCTGGATGGATGACACATGTAAACTTACTGGCGCTTGCATACACGCTGATTTCAGCCGATCGACTTCACTCTCGTGGCGAAATAATAAAATTAGTAACATTTTGAACAATATTTTAGGGATATTTTTTTTCTTTATTGATATTTTTCAGTATAAGAATGAAGAAAATTACTCATACACAAGAAATTTTTTAATGGATAGTTAAAAAATGGTTCTCAGTGGCGGATTAACTTGTTAAAGACCAAGCTTTAACATTTAGGGTCTCTGAAAATATATATACGCTTTTTTACATTTGAAACAAGTCGAGTTTTTCTAATTTTAAAATAATATTAATGATCCTCATGATTCCATACTTTTATTTCTATTTTTATAATTACATTTTGTATTTGCTTTGTTATTTATTTTAATTAGCAATAAATCTTTGAGCACATTTTACATTTGAATAAATGCATAAAAGTTAAAATTATATTGTCGAATTTGCCGGTTTGTATTTCATAATTCACATATTTTTATTAAAAATTTCTTGTTCCATTCAAATTGATCTCCGATATTTCGGCGACATTTTTAGTATATGAGAAAGGTATTTTTAACTAAGCTTTACAGGAAAATAAAAAGAAAAATAAAACATCTGTTAAACTATTCTTGTTTTCTTTTTTGAATTGAAAACAAGCATAGATTATCTTGGTTTGAAAAATTAAATATTACATATTTTTCATTTGCGCTTCATGTTAGTTCAGTATTTAGCATTAAATTAACTCGATAATACTTAAGTTATAATATACTTTTGTCAATTCAAAACATTTTCATTATGATAATTTCATATGTAATTAATATTATCGATTAAATATACTAATAATAAAGGTACATAGTAAGTTAAGTGAAATTAATATTTCAAAAATTTATTTAAATACGTAAAAAAAATAAAGTATTTAAATAGTGATTTTAGTTTGTTATATGTTGGCTAATTATTGTGTTATTTTTTTCAAGTATGGCAGTAGAAATTGATAATGTATTCAAGAATGATCAGGTTTACATCCGGTATAAACACGAATCGGTGTGTGTGCAAGGAACGCATCGCCTGTAAAAAGCCAAATATTTTCAAAACCGGTCGACACGAATCGGTGTGTGTGCAAGGAACGCATCGTCTGCAAAAGTAGACAATTTTCAAACCGGTCTACAAAAATCGGTGTGTGTGCAAGTAGCCTAAGCTACTGCACCGCCTTCCCTCCCCGCTTTCCAAACGGGTCCCCCTGCTCTGATTTTCCCAGAATGACTCCCGCCCACGCTTCCTCTCCCTCATTTTGCGGTTTTCGCTTTTGTGAGAGACGCTCGGTCCCCCTAACCGACTATATTTCATTCATGGCCTAGTGGACGAATAAAAATCCAACTTTTTTCTCTCTTTTCTCCATTTTTTTATCGGTTTCTTACACTGATGAACGGGTTTGGCATCTTGTGTTCCAAAAAAAAAATTGGAGTGGCCTAATGGTGAATGTTCCGCTTAATTCTTATTTTCTGTTGTTTGCAGTAAGCCACGATGAATTATCTAAGTATTCTAGTATTTAAATGCGCATTGATCGAATTCCACTAGGCCAGTGGTTCCTAACCTTTTTGTTTTCCCGTACCCCCTTTTTTTGTTTGTTTTTCAGTACCTCTATTACTAAATCTCCCCCCAAACATCCCCAGCGCAAAGGCGCTTTTATTTATAATGTTGAGGATTAAGGTTATTTAAATCAAATGAATCTAATTAACCTAATAACATTTGAAGGTTGGTTATATTTTTGATTTTACATTTTATCCCATTATGATAACGCCGTTCTCTTCTTCATACTCAACTAGTAAAGTGGAAATCAATTTCAAAGCGATCCTTTAATTTGTTTCATAGAGCTTATTTTATAAAATTAGGTTCAAATGAAGACAGATATTATCTCATTTCTGAAGTCGCTACAAGCTTTGCTTGTTTTTTTTGTAATACAAGTATGCACTATATGATCAAACGTATCCAGACACTTTCGAATCTACACATTTTTTCGTCTTTATCCAGAAAGGCTCGAAGAACTGCACTATAATTTCAGCCATGTGATGAATAGTCTCAAGTTTTAAAAATATCAATTTTGTGGAAAAACCTTCATAATTTTGTTTCTCGATTAGACGATAACTTGAAGAGTGGTGTACTCAATTGTAGAGGTTCCATTTTATGGTAAATTTTAAAAAAAATGTTAGATGGACGAGCTCAGCATGACAATAAACTTCATACTGAAATTATCCAAATTCCTGATTCTGAAAAACCATTTTTGGAATTATGTCTGTATATCTGCCTATTTGTTTGCCGGTCTGTCTGGGAACACAATAACTCAATAATGGAACTAACTAGAAGAATTAAATTTAGCCTTTACACTAAAGTCGTAAATGTGCATCAAATTTTGGACGAAATGAGTAAATGAAAAATCTCTCTTGTATCTTTTTCTCTCCGTGTGCATGTGAACACAATTCTAAAACTCAACAAGTTAAATAGATGAATTTTAGTACATGACCTTTAATGCAAAAACATGTAGGTCGATATCTAATTTTGGGCTAAGTTAGTAAACGGGTAGATAGTCACTCCATATGTGTGAGCGTATGAGGACACGGCAAATAAAAAATGCAACAAGCTACTTAAATGAAATTTGGCATGTGGTCTTGACACCAGAGTTGGGATAAGCTTATTAAATTTTAGAATCTGTCGATCTTGACTTTTGAATTCCCTGTATTACGTGTATTTTGAATTCCCTGTAATTATTCCAGAGGACATATCAGCAGTTTTCAACATTACTCTTCGAAAATAAACTCTTCAAGCATACATTGCTAAGCATATAAAAATGAATAAAGAAATAAATTTTGCATTTCTAGTCTTTTCCTTTATTACGCGGAAGTGAATGTGGAGGGCATTTGAAGATTTATTATTTTCGTAGATTTAGATTCTGCGGAAAAAAGCTTTCAGTAAGATCTGAGGTATTGAGCAAGGTTCTTGGAAAAATCTTATCGATTATTCTAAATACTAATCCGGGTGCATGGAAAAAATAATAGTCTTAATTCGAATTTTTCATGACAGACTAGATCATCAATATTCCACTGAAAAAATGCTGTGCGGTGAAGCAATCGGAAACCATTTTTCGACCTGTTTCATAAGATAATGAATGAAGCTCTACTCTTTCAGATACCAGACTTTTCTTAATTTCGATTTCGAGTGCTTGTTTTATCAAAATCGATGATGATGAACAGGTAACAGATATAGCTCATTAGTAACACGCATGCGCCATTTTTTCCCACGAAATTCTTACGACTTTCATCGCCATTTAGCAAGAATCGTATTTTATTTCTTATTATCATTACCAAAATAAAATTTTTTTAAATAAGTAAAGAATTTTTGATTAGGAAATTTTTCGAAATTTAGTACTTAACTGATCAATGGACATGCTTTTAAAGTTGCTTTGCAATAGCATTTTTGCTACAAATTTGTTCAAAAGTCTTTGAAGACGACAGTTTTCGATACAGTTTCTAAAGAGCAACTGTCAAGAGCTGTCTAAATGCTTTTGAAGCAGAGAATGCGGCAATATGAATGTTTCTTTCTTACATTGCATTGGTCACCTACTGGGGAGGGGTAGGCACCACGAGTTCGTGGATGAGATGCCGCCGGATAAGTAATCGAGGTCTCGCTTCCCTGTTGGGTACAATAAAGGTGGGGTTCTAGTTACCTTTCTCCAGTGATAGTACGTACCTCCGTCGGGAGGAGTCGGGCAGTGGCCAGTGATGGCTACTACTCCGGCGTCAGTACTCGAGCTGTCGCAGCGATTGCCATTCAACGTCCCCGTTACGCCGATAGGCATGACGGGGGTAATTCCGCGTGAACCTTACATTGCATTGGTGCTCCGAATCATTAATTTGAGTCAAGTAATAAAATTATTAGCACATCATTTAATTAGACTGTTTTGCTTTGATTTATGAAAGAATTAGTGCATAAAATGAACTGAAATGTATAAGAATATCTCAGAGATTTAAGCCTACGAAAAGGCACCTTTTAGCTATTTCATGAAATGTTTGTGGATTTCGAAACCATTTCTTGATTCCTAGTTTAGATAGTTCCATATTCGACGCACGTAACCGATCAAAATTATGAGACATTGATCTGTGGCTGTTTCGAGATTGAACGGTGTATGAATGAACCTACAAGTGGCATAATTTACGAATGATTATCACGAAATTTTTGTTATATGAGTTTGTAAAAAAATACTTTTACATTGTTGTTAACGGTTTTGTTGAAGAATGATCCACTGTCGGGTCCAATGATTTTTAAACCAGATGTGGTAGAACATATAGTCGTCGTCCAGGCAGAAGTCACCAGGTTCAAAACTATAGTTTCGAGATGTGGTCAGTTTAAACTTAATTAATTTTGAGTCGCTATGATAAATAGTAAAAATTATTTTTCAGATTTCTAGCTACTACGGTTGTCTTACTAATGTTTAGATAACAAGTTTCTATCACGAAATAGTTAATTGCAAATGCTAATTGATTGCAGTAGTAGGTCAAAAAGTTTTTGTGGACTTAGTGACTTCTGCCTGAAAGACGATGATATACTAGATTTTAGTACGTGCAACGTTAGCAATGTTATGTGGGTTTTTAAATACTCAAATTCTAGATTGCTACATGCTCACAGATCACGACAGTAGGTACTGTGACAGAACCGTAGGAATAAACTAGGGATGTAACGAATATTCGGCAACTATTCGCTATTCGGCCCTTTTGCCGAATATCCGATAGGCCGAATCGCAAGCAGATAATCGGACGAATATATTCAGGATAATAATTTCTTATAAAATACACATTTAACAATAATATTGCAGGATTACATTTCAATACATTTATTATCAAAAAATCTCTTAACATTTACCCTAATTTAAGTTGCATATGTGTATTTATTAAAATTACAAATAATTTATCATTGCAAAACCTGAAATTATTATGCAAGAACACTAATTTTTCAGCATTTTCAGGAGCAAGTCTGTTTTGTTTGGATTCATACACGTAAAATATCAACTAGGATTGTAACGAATATTATGATGATTATTCGGCCTTTTCCCGAATATTCAATCTGGCCGAATGCTAAACAGATATTCGGCAGAATAAATTCAGGATAAAATGTTTTCAAAAAATGTCTTAAAATATTTAATAAAGAATATTGCAGAATTACATTCTGGTACATTTATTATAAAAAAACTCTAACATTTATCCAATTTTAAGTTACATAGTACATAAGTGCATTTAATAATGTTGCATATCATTTATAGAAGCCTGTTCCATATGATTTCATATATATTACCATCTTCAGAAAATAAAACGGTCACTATATATTGCTTGCAGGTGCTGCAATATATTTTCTTGCAAAATTTGCGAACCTTGGAAATTTCTTTTCCACCAATTAAGTGGACACTTCATCCTACTTATTAGAAGTTCTTTATCAAAATAGGAATTTGCTTCTAGTTATTTTAATTCATTCATTCAATATTCTTCTATGTTTGTCATTGTCACGTTCTGCAATGATGACTCTTTTATTTCTTTGTAGCAATCCCAGAATGAAGAGTTTCTCATTTTTTGTTATTGGAATTAAGGTATTTAGAATAATACAAATATATATATATAAAGAAATTAACATTTTTTTAAATAAACAAATAATGAAAAGTCAATTTTATTTAATTTTAAATTTTTTTTTCATTTAAAAGTTGAAAAATATTTATTTACAATAAAAAGTGAAATGTTTAAAAAAATTGGTATTTGGCCTTAAATTTGGCCGAATATTCGGTATTTGGTTATTCTGCCATATCACTATTCGTTACAAGCCTAGGGTAAACCACACGTGGTAGAACATGCATTACCTTTTCGTAGGCGTAGTATTACCAATGCTATGGGAGTTTTCTAATTGCTAAATTCTGGAGTACTTTTCTTTACAGATGCCGTCAGTAGGTACTATGCTTTGCTGCTAAAGCAAGTTCTATTCAAAATAAATTGCAACAGAGGCTTTTAACTATACTAATTTTATTTTATGAATTTTGAGAAATAAACATTATGTTCAAAAAGGTTTTTCGGCCATAGCTTTGAAATTTCAAATCAATCGCCAATTTGTGTATTTCACATTCACTGTTGTAAACCGAACCCAGGTGTGTGCAGTTTGCTGTCCAAAATTGAACAAACTAGAATACGTTGTATAACAGGCTGCTTAAAACGCAATACAGAGAAATATATCTACAGCGACCGCCCTACGTTCCTAGGAAAATTCATCATTGGAAGTACAAGATACATATTTAAACAAACTCTAATTCATCGTTTTTGATAAAGTTTTCGAATTTGAGAATCATCCGAAGAAAAGTGTACATTGTTCGTTTTTTTTGGGGGGGGAAGGGGGAAGAAAAGATAACATTTGTGTTTGCTTTGATCTTTTATTTTTTCGCAGGTAACTTTTTTGAATTTTGTTTTTCTTTTAACCGGAAAAATGAATCCTTTATCCTTTCATCGGTAGCTCTTGAGGAATGGTCAATAATATCACCTATATTTTCCTAAAGTCAGTTGAGCTGAAAGTTTCATATGCTGATGGTCGCGAACTATATCGGCAGCTTCTTTCTCAGCGTTCGAATTAGCACCTGAAAGGCACAAATGAACTCTTGAATACCCAACCCTGGTAGAAGTCAAAATTCACTATTCTCTTCACATTAGGGATGGAATGATTCATTTCGATCTGATTTCCAGTGTTGTTTTTGAGTAAATGATTTTTTTGTTATTTCTTTCCTCTCTTTTCTCTTAATAGGAAGTCCAAGGTAAGAGACACAGAAGGTATGCATTTCATTGAAGTTGAACGGGCTCAAAGGTGTTTGAGTGATCGTTCCTAGAGATTATTTTAGCATACAAAATTTCCATGCCAAACAAAATTGGCAGTTGAGAGGGTAAAGTTCACGCTTGGAAAAGTTCTACTGTAATTATATTTGTAAAAACTCATCTTTGGTATTTTTCTGTAATGTTTCACCAAAAATAACTGTATCACAAAATATATAAAATATATGTTTTAGAAATGATATTTCGTTGCATAGCTGCTTTCATTTGAATTGCATAGCCAGGATAAATAAGCAGATTTTTCCATTTACCAAGTAAACGCCAAATTATGAAATAAAACATTTTATAAGTAGCACTGATATTTGATTCCTTAGACTAATAATAGATGGCAGCACGAATGCTTTAAAATTTCTATTCTCCAGATCAGTGGTTCTCTTCCTCCCTTACCCTTTGATTAGACTTTTTGTTTCTCATAATCCCCTACTGTTAAATCTCCCTCCCCCCGTAATCATCCCTTCGCGTAAAGAAGTTTTTGTTAATTATGGTAAGGGCTTAAGTCGGCTTACGAATCAAATGACTCGAATTAATTTAATGACATTTGTTGGATTTATCTTTGATTTTTTCTGTCCTAACAAATAAAAACAGTATTGAAAAATTTCGCATTGACTTCTGAAAAATGCTAACAATTACCCATCGTTATAATCAACTAATCAATTGGAAAACAATTGCAATGCGTCCTTAGGCCTGTTTCATCGAGCTGTGTGTTATAAAATTATGAACAGAAGACATAAACAAATGAAGACAGAAGTATATTCTTTTCACAAATTCTTTGTTTCTGAAAGGTATTAAATATTTCATTGCTTTAATACTGAATTCACTACTTCTTTCACTGTCACCCAGTGAGCTTAAGATTTCATATCGTTCACTTTTCACCCGAACTTAGAAAACAAAATTCTCTAACTTTTTTTTTTTTCATTTTAACCCCTTATCGTTTGTGTCTTCCGACATTACCAATATTGTTTTCAAATACCCTTAATTGGTCTGCCGCGTACCGTCAGGGGTACGCGTATCACAGGTTGAGAACCTTTGTTCCAAAGCGAACCATAATACTCTAGAAAATTTTATTTCAGTGACTTTTTTGTATCAGAAACAATACAATCTTTCTCTTATATATACAAAAATACAAAGAATATTGTAGCGGTATGTAAATATGATACGTTTAAGAAGACCAACTTCAAGGCCTTTTAAGATTAAGTAATTGTTTATTATTGATATTGCACAGCTACCTTAAATAAATCTATTATATTAATAATTGTATAGGATGAATGTTAGTAATAAAAAGAATATTAAACCCGCATAGCTCTGATTCTTTTAAAATGATAATGTTTTTAGCTGCCATTCCTTCTGTAGACCGCATGACGTAAGTATCGTTACAAACAAAATGTAACGGCTGATGCAATATTCACGCCTATCTTATGGAGTACAATCGTCTGTTTTCAATATTCTTGCTTTTAAATAGCTTTTTTTAAAATTTATTTATTAGCAAGATCAGTGACAGCAGGCTTTTAATAAACAAAAATACAAAATTGGTTTCAATATATTCTTTGGAAATCAGTGTTAATTATAATGAAATAATGAGGAGATCTAAATGTTAATTTAAAGTCAAAAGATTGAAGGAATTTCTAATGTTTATGAACGAAACTTTTCATTTGTAGTTCAGTAATGATTCCAAAATTTCGATTATAACGGGCAATTTCGCAATATAAGGCTGGATTGACGCTGTATTTACTCGGCAAGTAGGCTACATTTCCTACTTTAGTTACCACAAACCTTTACTTATTGTTTGTCACTGCTGTACCGAATTCTGTAGATATTCTGCATGCTTCAATTTCTGTGTATTAGGAATATAATATTGACAATAAAGGTTATTTTTTAAATTTATTTCGTTTTGTATATAAAATCAAGCACAGAACGTTATCATGCTACGAGGTTTCAGAGTGGAGGTTCGAATTTTTAAAAATTGTTTTTCTTCATAACAAATTCATAGAGGATTACTTTCATATAAATTGTTATTTAGTTTTATATCCTATTGTTAAAGGATATTGATTATCGTCTTTTTTTTCTTTCTGAAGAGCTAAAAAAACATCTTTTGTAAAATTCATTAAAGTGATTTAATGAACAGTTACATTTCAACTAGAAAAATCTTTTTGAAATATGTAAATTTTCGCAGTAACAGTTCAATTTTTTAGACGTTACAAATAATTTATAGAATTTTTTTTACATTTTTCTTTATTCCTATAATAATTTCTTTATGCATATGCCATTCTACTTTTTACATTTTAGATTTCTCATTGAATGACAATTATAAATTGTAATATTTTGTAATTTATTCTCCATTTACCTTATTCAACATTATCTATCTAAGAAAGATTCATTGTATGTTTTATGGAATATTTTTAATTATTTTTAGATCTTTAATGCGAAATTAAAATTAGCAATTAACTATAATTATTAAAAACCATTTTTTTCATCGTAAATTCAAATTGATTGCTATTAGAAATACATTTTGTATTACCTCGTAAAAAAACTCAAAAGAATAGAATGAAGCCTTTCAATTCAGTTTTTTCAATAGATGTTGAAAATGTTGAATAAGCAGGGTTTTTCCCCTTCTAAATGGCGACGTGATGCATTGTAATTAATATT
Organism: Araneus ventricosus; assembly: GCA_013235015.1. NCBI lineage: Eukaryota > Metazoa > Arthropoda > Arachnida > Araneae > Araneidae > Araneus > Araneus ventricosus. The sequence goes on from BGPR01000855.1 coordinate 328,978, forward strand.
AATGATTTTGCACTTCAATTACTCGAACAGTATTCATTCTTATTAGCACATTTGATTGAAATGCAAATCATAAACCTTTCACTTTTAATTGCTACTTTAAAAATAATATTGAATAGTAAATGATAAAATAAAATGACAAAGGTTTAAAAGAATCAAAATCGCTTATTAACAAGTTAAAATTCAGAATTCGACCCTCTGTTTTGCCTTCTTAAGTTGGACCTTCACCATCGATCTGTTCCAATCCTTTTGGATGGCTTCTTAACAGACTGTCTCCATCTTCATCCCATAAAATTTGGTGGGTCATTCACAGGTCGGACTGCGCCAACCGCACATACGGGCAACCCGATCCTCTAGGCTACTGCGCCTCCTCCTCCTCCCCGAAGGAGTCCAGAATGGGCCCCCCGCTCTAATTTCCCCAGTATGACTCCCAGCCATACTCCTCCTCCCTCATTTTGTGGCTTCCGCTATTTTGAGAGAGGCTTGGTCCCCCTAACCGACTATTGTATTTTAGTTTTACGGTCTAGTAGGCCGAATGAAAATCCAACACAATTTGGGTTTTTCAATAGATGTTATAGATGCTTAGGAATTCCAACTTTTTTCTCGATTTACTGCATTTTTTTCGGTTTCTTATATTGAAGAAGGGGTTTGGCATTCTGTGTTCCAAAAAATGTGGAGTGGCCTAATGATGAATGCCCACTTTACTTTCTAGAAACGGCTACTTTTCTCAAAAAAAAAACTAGAGTAGTAAGCTTCCTGGAAGCTGGGATATACTATGTCCTTACACTCATTGCTTCGAACAATTTTCGGTACTATTTTCCTCAAAATTACCGAATGTTTCTCTTCTGTCCCGATTAACTCCCGCACTATGGCTCTAAACTGTCTTTGGATCAATTCACGTGATGTTACAATCACATGATCAACTAATCCTTCATATCGTCTAACATTTAACTGTAGGTTATCCAACACTGTGCTATGAAGTAAAATTGCGAGCATCAAATGCAGAATGTACTATGGATTCCACAATTTATTTGGCGCTGCACATTTGATGCGTATCAGGCGAGCAGAACTGAACCCATTTCCGTCTCCTTTTATTTCTCGCTGTCTACACAAATGTCTTCCCTGAAAAATGTAGTTTATTGTCGGAGACGAGGATGCTCCAGGCCATTACATCGCCTCTTGAGAATCGTGGCTGCGGAAGTTCGAGATTCACCGTCTGGAGTAAATAGTAATTGAAAGGTCATTTTTTTCCACATGGTGTATGTCGCCCTCTAGAGGCAATGAGTTGAGATATCTTTTCGTCTCTTTTGCACTAGAAAAAGGTTTCAGTTAGGTCCTGTTTGATGGCCTTAACAGGAAAATCGATTTTTTGGGGGGAGGGGGAATTCACCTCTATGGTTCTCAACAGGCGATATAATATGCCAATCGAGGCGTTTAGAACCACAATGCATTAACCCACAGTTTTCGCTAAATTGAGCTAGGTATCATATTTTCTGAAGATTGTGATTCTAGAACCATTTTACAAGCATTGCTGTCTAGTGTATGGCAGCTTAAACTGCTTTGATTCACTCTGGTTTTGAAAAGAAAGCACATTTGCTATCTGTATGATCGTAGCTCATTTTTTTAAAAATGTGGCTACTAATGTCTAGACTCTGGTTTTCATGGCTCAATTGTCCTTTGGCAAAAGCTTTGTACATCATCAAGTCCAGTGTTTTAAAATCTATTGGTCTGATGCGAAAATGTTTTAAATAATGTTAATAATAATAATCCTTGATAAGAATAATCGCCATAATGAACTTTCTGAACGAAAGAAGACAAGATACATTATTATTATGTGTCCATAAACTTCCACAACATCATTTGTTGCGGATAAGTTGCAGCATTATATTATTTAATGAATTATTTTCCTTTTCTCGTTGATTTTTCTTATGCCTAGAATGTGTCTACAGATGTCTTACCATGTTTCACCATGATGCGCTGCCATTATTCCAGATGTCTTACCATGGTAGCAACCTGATAGCACCACGAGTACGTGGATGAGAAGCCGTCGGATAAATAAACGGGTTCTCGCTCTTTTACGTGGTTACAGTAATGATGGTGGGTTGAGTTCTCTTCTCCAGTGATAGCATGTACCTCCTTCCGGGCGCGTCGAGCCATGGCCGGTGATGGCTACTAGGATTTCGGCGTCAGTACTCGAGCTATTGCAACTGCTGTCATTCAGATTTCCGGGATGCCAAGTCAGGGAGGGATGGCTAAGTTCTCTGAGTACCATAGTATCAACACACCAAGCGGTCATATCACTAATTTTCTATAATTCAAATCTTCTTTTTACTATTTGTCGTTCTAATTTCTCTTAAAAAAGAGATTCGTAATCTCAAAAAAATCTACCTCCAGGTTTGAAGAAACTCCGCGGATTAGACCTTCCTAATTCGAAAAGAAACCCCCACCTTTTTTAAAAAAATTATGACTGTTTGTGAGCACGATAACTAAAACTGAACTGCACTGAAAATTTTGTAAATTCTTGGTTGTTACTTCTTCTATATAAGCGCTCCCTGACGGACGCGCCCTAACCCATGGCTTAGGTTGGCCATATAGGAAATCTGGCCCTGAGTGCAAGAACGACGATGAATAATAATAATGATAAAATGAAACTTGTTGGATATATGGTTTGGCAAATCATCGCTTGACAAGCAACACCACCTATGTCAATTTTTTAAAATTTCAAAGAGGAAGAAAAATCTGAGTTTTCCCCAACCAATAACGATATATCTGATTTTTTTTTACATCTGGTAGGAACTTGTGGTCTCGTGTTCGTATCAGATGTTAAAGAAATTCAGAAATATTCGTTATTGTTTGCCAAAAATTCATTTTTTCCTTCCCCTGTGAAATTTTAAAATATTGACCTAGGTGGTGTTTGCTTGTCAAGAAACGAAATGGTTTTATTAATGCAATTGTAGATTTGCATGAAATGGTGGGCAATATTCATAACGGATGGATTGTCTGTCTATTCGTGTGTATGTGACAACAATTACTCAAAAACTCAACAAACTCGATAAATTAAAATTTTTATGTGGTCTAGACATCAAAACTGTAGATATGTTTGAAACGTTGAACGCATTTTGGACAGCGAGAAGAGGTCCAAAATAAATAATCGATTTTCTTCCTTTCAGTCCGAAGCTAATCACAGAACGCGTTTTGTTGAAGAAGTATACGAGAAAGACGAGAGCAGAACACTCTGGCCAGTTGTCAAACATTATGAACCATTTGAATCATGTACGAAACATATTCTGTTTTGTAGTGTTATCAAATGTTGTTAACCAAAAAAAGAAACTATCCTGTTGGAGGTGGACTTCGTTTTTACTGCACCTTACACGCTGAAAGCCTAAGAAATACTTGTACCGTAATCAGACATGTTTCTCCTGATGAATGCGACAGTGACAGTGGACATCTTAATTCTGAATTACGACCTAATGCAATAGCAATGACGCCAGTTGAAAAGGTGAAGATATGCAAGCCGTGTCAATCTTGATCTTCTTACCGATCCAAAAGTAAAATCATTCCTAGAAACTTTAAATCCTCACCTGAAGTAAAGTCATGTTTATGGTCAGTCAAAGATGTCAATTGCAACTCTGTGACGTAGGTGTAACGTCATCAAAAACAGAAATAAAAAATGTGAAGGGAAAGCATTTCGAGATCCCTTAAATCCTAGTCACGTGTCACTCGACCCTCAGAGCAACCTTGTGGCTTAGTTAAATCTGCCGCGGGGTTAACCTATATAAACATCTCAACTTCACTCGTACCGGGCAATTCCAACGTGAGTTCTTTCGAACTTGGAACGGCTGTGGAATTTTAGACTTTTCTAGAAATTGGTGAAACACGAGAGCTGTATCGTTTCGCTTTCATTTCACTTCAGTTGCAACTTCTGGTATTGAGGTTCGGAGTAAAAGTGCTGAAATTCGGGTATTTGGGTGAAGTGAGAGAAGTTGTTCAAGTGCGCTCCTTACTAGTAAGTTAACATAATAATTTCGAATATTGTTTAACGTTTATATGAGTAGATGAGAATGAATAGTCAGTAAAATGTGTAAAGGGTCCCATTTAAAATTTTAAAGTTAATTTGTGGCCTTTAATCAAGAAAGATTTGGAACTTTTACTTCCGTAAACTTGATTCCATTAAATATCCTAACCTCACATTTAGATGTTTTCCTATTAATTATTCTTAGTTGGAGACTCGGTTCTTTTAAGGTTTATATATTTCTTTTCCCTCAAATTTTTATATAAGTAAGAAAAAATAATTTTAAATAAGTACTTAAAAATTACTTAGAACTTTAACAAGAAAGTAGCTTTTAATTTGTAGCAGATTTGAAAAAAAATCTTTTAATTCAAACTTTTTCTTAAGGAAGTTTTAAAAAAATATTTTTATCAACTGTAGTGATTGCCTGATGAATGCTTTAAAGAACTTTACATTTTTTATTTTATTAATGTATACTGCATTTAATCTTACTGAATTATATTTTTTACTTTCTAAAACAAATATTGAACCTTTTACTCAATAATTTGTTTCTAAAGCGTTCTTATAATTATTTTTCTTCTTATCATACTTACACCTAATTTTTTCTTTCTTTTAATACCTTCTTATCATACTTATACCTAATAGCATATTTATAAAATCTAATGACATTTATAGTTACTTCCATTTTCTTTCCTGATCTTTTCTTTGAATTACTTTCCTCTTCTTTCTTGTTCTTTCAGAAAAATATAGCTATCTTCTTTCTTATTCATTATACAAATTACTTCGATTTTCTTTCATACTTTTTTTAATTCCTTTCATTGTCTCTCATTCTTTTTATTCATTCTTAATGTTTCTTTTATCTTTATTCTTGTTCTTTCATAGAATTACTTCTTTCTTATTCATTCTTAAAATACTTTCATCTTCATTCGAGTTCATTCTTAACATTGCTTCTACCTCTTTTCTTAATCATTTTAAAAATTATTTCTATCTTCTTTCTACACATTTTTCAAATTATTCGTTCTTATTTATCTTTAAAATTACTGTTATCTTCTTTCTATTTAGTCTTTGAATTATTTTATATATTATTCTCTTAGAATTGCTTCTATATTACTGTGTGCTCATTTTGGAATTTCATCATTATTATAATTGAAAGTATCTGTTTCAGAAATGTTTTCATCGCCAGATCATTTTTATCATGGGAAGGAAAACTAATTCTGTTCGTTCTTCTTCACAGGTCTCTACGTTTGGAATTTTTACCGATAAACTTTCGCAGCTTAATGTTTGATTTTTCTTCAAGCCACCGAGATTTCAAACCTCTTGTGTTCAATGCTATGAGCCAGTATTATCTCAACTACAAGCTCTACTGTTTCTTGCATTTTCTCGGACGAATTAGGACTAACTACTACGTCAGCCAATCTCTTTATTAACGCCTTTATAAAAAGCGTGATTTTTGTTACACATTGAGTATAAAAAGCCCTTCAGCAACGCACAACATCGTTTGAGAGAACATTCTGAAAAGAATAATTTGGTGAAATTTTAGAACTGTTGAAAATATTATTCGCCATCTAAAATAACCACTCGTATTCAATCCAGTCGAATACAGGCTAAATAGCAATACAGAAGAAAAGAAAGCGATAAAAGCAAGACTTCTTCCGAGAAAAAATAGCAAGCCTTTTCTTTATAAATCCAGTGTTCGAATTCGAATAAAAAGTTAACCATGCCCATCCGAGTGTCAGCCACCCTTGCAGATCCCCCTCAACTGCAACGACAGGAGCGAAGGAACAGGAGAGGATGGAACGTCAGAGCCTCGAACTTAGCAACAGGGACCGTCAACCCTATCAGGGTGGTCATCGAAGATATGAAGTTAGCTCCAAATCCGGAAAAGAAGATGATATCATTGTCTATAGGTAAAAATTTATTTTTCTTAAAACATCTGTTATTGTTTTTTAATACGAATAGGCTCATTTATGTAGTGTTATTCATGCCTATGTTTTCAGTCAGACGATTTTTGCTTCTTTCTCATAATTTATTAGAAGGCAAAAAATCAAATAAATTTTAATGAAAATAAAAAAAGATAATTTCAGGATGCAAATGATAATTTTTGAAACCAGAATTTTGATTGCAATAAATTAATACAAATATAAAGACTTTTATTAGTATTTTATTGACTAACATTTTTATGCCTTGAAAGTTTTTTAAGCATGGTAACAGATACTGAACAGAATTTTAAATTGGACGCATTTGTATAAGTTAGGAAGAATTTCTTGTTTCTCTTTTAGAAAATTCACTGCTTAGAAACAATGACTAATTATTGATTTATTTATCAAATCAGAATGATTATTACTTTACAAAATAAATAACTTTATTTAATTTAACACATTTTTGCTGCAAGGAAACAAGGATTCTTAACAAGATACATGTAACTATTTTTCTTCTTAGCTAATTTTTATGAAAAACTAAATTCAAGTTGATATGAAATATTCTTTGCTTAATGTTATAATCAAAAGTTTCTTTAACGTTTCGCGTTAGAAACCTCCTTTTGGTTGAAAAACTTTCATGATCTCATTTTGGTCAGAAAAGTTTTGTCGCGACCCAAAAGTTGGAGAATAAATAAGAAAATGAAACAAAGATACACTTTTGAATTAAGAAAAGAATTAAAAGGAGATTCAACTGAAAGTGATTATTTAGAAAAGTGTAATGAAATCTTTTAAGCCAAGAATCTGTCCTTAATTATTTTTGCTTAAAAATTTTGAGGAGTCTGAAAGAAAAAGACACAGGGAGAAATTTAGCGATTCGATTCTCAAAAAAATTTTTTGCTTGACTCAATTGGAATTGCGAACCACTTTTAAGAAGTTCTGATATAATATCATACCATGTGTGATTATTCATCATCAAAGATTTCAACAGCTTCAAACAATACACACTAATATGATATATGGATTTTTAAACCCTCCAAAACTTCCCTTAGGAGTAAAGTTTTTTTAGGAGGGATATAGCAATTACATTTTAAGAAAAACTTCTTTAATGCAAGCCATTTTATTTATTCAGGAGATCCAACCGTAGCTGGTCATTTGAAACCATGCGAAGCAATCCTGAACTCTGTTGAAAAAAGTTTACAAAGTTTCAAGTTCAACGGATACGCGCCAAGCACAGGTAACTAATTACCTATACTATTACAGTAGTTTTTATGACTAGAAAAGGATAATTTTTTTTATAAGAGAATTTCAGCAATAAAATAAAATGAGTATTCTTGCTATCAAATATTTAGTATGTTAATTGACTTTTCTGTATATTTTAACTGCGTTTTAAAAAAAACATTTAAGGGTTAATTATGTCGAAAAAAATCATTTATCAAATGTTAATTAACCGTAACGATATCGCATGCAATTGTCAAATTAAAATAATAAGTTAAATTTAATTGGTACATTTGTTATTATATTAGTGTTGTTTAGTGATTAGCTTGAACAACGTTCCGTTTTGAAGCCTATTTTGGGACCGACTTCAAATTTTGAATCGTGGTCAGATGTCGATGATGACACTTAACTCCAAGCTCAGATTTGCACACCACACCAGCAGGAAGACGTTTCATGCCGATACATTTAACTTGCATCAACCATATAGTGGACCTTAGACCGAATTCATGTAATGTGACTTGAACAGGACAATCGTAGCAGCCATGCCATCATATCTAAATTCCACGCTGCTTTGTGACGTCATGTCTTTTTCCTCCTGAAAATGCGCAATAGATCCCAAAATTTAATTGTATCGCAAATTTGGCGTATATCATGTGGGCATTATTTGGCTGCATTAATGCTTTCGCTTTATAATGTCAGTAAACCGACGAATAACATCGAATTCTAATTTGTGTGGATACTTAAAGCTCCCTCCATATATCTTTAATCTCATTAGTTCGGATAAACAAGATCCCTTTGACTATATTAAAGACCTAATTACTCCGATTTTGTTATGCTTTTGGAGAATAATATATTTTAATTATACAGCAAAGAAACTACAGAAGAACCAGAAGAAGTAAACAATATCAATAACAATATACTTTTTGCGTGTAACGCAGAAGCATCCAGTTATTGCATTAACAATATTGTCTATAATCAACTAACCAATTAAGATACAATCAAACTATAAAAATCACCCTTCAATAAAAATTATAACATATTAAGATTAAACAAATAAAATGGAAAAAAATGAAAGGGAACTCGAATGGCGAACTTTTTCAAAGTGCCACTCGTCATCGGAGTTCTAAAATTGATAAATTTTCTGTCAAGGAAATGACTTAATAGTAGAATAATGTCAGATAATAATGCCACCAGTTAAAATGTGATGTATTTTTTCTCATTAGTTTATCTCTTAAGTGGTTCTTCTGTAACGTTGAGATTTGTATGTTAAATTGCAATTGCCTTCATTGCTGTTTGTTTTCTGAAATTTCCTTTTATTTTTCTCAAATTATTGTGTCGAATTGTCCCATTCCTCTCGAGCTTTTACAAACAAACATTAGTTGAAATGACTATTTGTATCGAATGTGTCAGTTAACTAAAAGCATGCTTGTTGTCATCAATTTTCCTAAAATGAGCTGGTTTCGGAACAGGTCATCTTGAAGCTCGTGAAGCAGTAGCTCGATATTCAACACGACCAGGAGCACCAATCGAATCAAAAGTATGTTCATTTTAGTATTCCTTATATTTTTCCTTAAGAACAATTCTTCATATTTACTGCATAATTTTTTTTATAAATCTCTATCTTCTTATTTGTATTATTTAAGTTTTAGACTGCATAAAACGGAGATTTAAAAACGAACACACATACGCAAATGAAAGTATCGGAATAGCTACTTATCATTTCAATTACAATAATTGCAGCAAAAATATAAACTGCAAACCCTTTAAATAGAAACCATATTTTGATATATTTTATCTATAGCAAAGTAGTATTAATTAAACTATAACGAAATGAATGTAGGGAGTTGCAATGTAGATAAAAATATAAAGATATAAAAATACTCTAAGAAACTTTACTTCGTGGGAAGATATTAGTTTTATAAAAGCTTACATGTGACAGTATTTTTTTTCAAATAAAAGTTATGCGCGCAACTAACTTGTATAGATATTTTATTGTAGGTAAAATAAGTAAAAATTCATTTACAATAAATGCCGTAATATATTACAAACGATATCAAAATTAGCATGAAACTCTTTTTTCCGAAAGAAAGTAATTTTATATAGGCTCATTGATTTTACTAAAAATATACAAATACAATTCATCAACCATTTTATCACAAGAGTTTCCAACAGGTTTTTTTTGGCAAACTAAATATTTCTTCCAGAAGGATTATAATACGACTGCGATAGTAAAAATAAGTGTGTTAAAGTGTTTAATTCCTTTCACTTCTTTTTGTAGCACTAGTAACGTTACCAAACTTGCGCTTGCATCAAGAGGCATAACTCTGTACAGTAAATAAATAATAAAAACAGTATTAATTATTTAATTAAATAAGAATTATTATCTTAATAGCACCTTTTGAGTTTGGCGTTACTAATGTTTTCGTTATTTATAATACATTGCTAGGGCAACTGTTTGGTGGCTTATGCGTTTTTGTAAATCGTAAGCTATGTTTATAAATCGGAAAAATACTAATTTGTAAAAAAATACGGTATGTTCTTCAAAACTGACCATGTGAGGTATATGTAAAAATCTAAAAATAAAAGACAGGAACTCTAAAGTCTACAGCTTTCTGAGTGCACATTGTTATTTTCGAAATTAAATTAAAGAATAATATATCTTCCAATTACTGTGATATTATTGTTAAAGCGTGATCTGGTATTTACTAAAGAGTTATTTAAGTGTTCAATAAATTAAGGAAAAATCAAATATAGAGCATTTAGTTGACTAATCAAGGGAAAATAATTTCCTGAAGCTACTTTTGAATATTTCATTCAATTATACCATTTTTTTTATGTTTGGCAATGCTCATAATTACGTTTTTCATATTTTCTGAAAACCGTTTGGTTTAATTCCTCTGGCATTTTTATTCTAGTGATAAAATTTTGATTTCTGATTTCTATGCTGAAACAAAATTAAATTCAAAAATTCAAATTTTTACGAAATTCACATTGCTCTAGTCGAATTTATTTTGATTTACATTCAAACGTGATTCATGTATCCTCGGAACATGAAAGTATTGCTTCCTATATGTTCAAAAATAACTCCCAATGTAGAATAATAATGACATCTTATCATGCAGGTGATATATTTTAAAATATTTTAAAAGGAAAACAGTAATTTTTATTATTCTCCTACGAGACAGTGAACATTAATTCTGTGATTGCAATAGCTTGCCCACGTGAAATACTGCACTTCGTTGAAGACAAAGATAACAGGAGGCAGGAACATCAAAAACTTCCTTATATCGTAATTTTCATGAACACAACTTTTAAAAAAATTGACCCTGATGGGTAATGATTGGAATACAAATTTGGCCCAGGAAGGAGCACTAACCGAAAGCGAAAGTTTCGCTTTCTCCGAGCAACTAGCTAGATGTGACAACGAATAGTTTAAAAATAATGCCGCAAAACCTGTTTGCAAGACTTATACACCAAGGATCCTTGTATTGAATTGTATTTTGGCGCTAAAAATAGATACGGACATATTTGACAAGCTGATTTGTCAGAGACTGTAATTTATAAACAGAGACAGTTTGTTCAACTTTTTAAAACGAGCGGCGTTATCTGCATAAAATATTTTTCGAAAGTTGAAATTAACACGTTCAAAAATGTCCCTTTTTATTAATCAAGAATTATTCATTTTAAAGCCAACATTTAAAATTTCTGAATTTTAACATAATTAAATACGAGTTCCTGCATTCTAATTGTAAAAAAAAAAACTATCTTTGGATAACATGGAGGCACAATTTTCTTCAGGCGCATAATTTTATTTTCTGCGGAATCCCAAATTAATCTTGAATCGGGAATAAATATATGCGTAATGTATATTTATTTGCTTTAAAAATTATCGATTTACGAACAATGATTCATAGTGTAAGAAACTAAAGCCAGCTGATTCACATACCACGCGGAACTGAAAATTTTAGGTTTTCCTAAATAAATTTACATTTAGGTACAATACATCTTTTATATGAATATTTAAACGAAATAGTTAAAAAAGTAAAGCAAAGAAAACTCACTTTGTTAGTTACAGAAATGGGACGAAATCCATCGCCAACGCCTAATTATCGCATTCAATTATCTGCATTTTCTGCAGCACAGTTAAATTATCCAATAATTACGCCTCCCCTGTGTTTACGTCATTTTGCCATGCGCAATAAGTAATCTTGCTGATAATTTAAGCCTGATAATTTTGCAGCTGAATCGATCATCCTTCTTGTTTTGTGGTTTCGTTCAGTGATAAGTAAAATATCCTTCTGAAAAAGTGACAGAAAAGTGAAAAAAAATTCCAAAATATTTCTTGCGACATCCTCTTCTTTTTTCAGGTGTAAAAGTTAATCGATTGCATTTGTAAACTTTGTTAAAATATTTCAGCACACAGAAGCAGTGGGGACAATTTGTTATTTTTTATTATTAATTTGCTTTAGAAAAAGTTCACGAGAGAAAATGTTTAAAGAAGGTTTGGTTTATATATACAAAAAAACTAATAGCTGCTAAAATATGAGAAAGAGAAAAAATCGGAAATGAAACTTTGTCTAATCTGAGAACTGAAGTTCTGGCAGATTGGTTGTTTGGATTTTTTTGGCACAAAAGTCAAATCTGGCTATGCTGCGCCAATAAAATCGTAAGAAGTTCTGGCAGAGTGCACTTTTTGCTAAAATTGATAATTAAAGCAAATTTCAGCAAAAATCTCGTTCCAAGAAGGCTCTTAATAAAAGAATCTTTATGTCGTTTTTGATAAAAAGGGGCCTTTTTCATGCATAAATCATTATATTTTACGTTGGATAAGTGTTTCGCTTTGTGTGGGTTCGTTTTAACATGTAACATGCAGCTCATGAAAACAACACAATGGATAACGATTTTATGTATTATCTTTGTATTTATAAACGAAAACTCTTTTGAAAATATATATAGTTTGATAACTGTATAATACATTTGATAAACAAAGAAAAATAATTATATTAATAGCTTTCCAGTAATTTTAATGTTTTGATTTTTAATAATTATAGAGCCACTTGTGCTGCAAAATCTGTAACAAATTCTAATCTAGAAAGAAAAATATTTAAAATAAATGTATACATTAAAATCGCTGCCAGAAATTATAAAAATAAAAATGCGAGAAATATAGAAAGTCTCAATTCATTACTGTAAATCGTATTTACATCAAAATTTCTATAATACTAGCGACTGGGAAATTATGCTATTCAAAATTTCTTGTTCTTTTTTACCAAATACAAATGGTAGCATATTAACTTATAGAACTCTAGTAATATAGCGCTCTAACTGTAAATGTTTAAAGGTTTTCGAAGAAATTTCACAGTTATTTGAAATTTTTTTACATGCAGCTTTTTAAACAACGAAAACGAATGCGATATGAACTGATATCACAAAACGTTGAATATTTACGTGTTTTAGTAAAAATGGAAAAACATTTCTCTCTTTATAAAAGTTTTCCATGAAAATCAGATGAATGATTAAATTTATTTCTTATCAGTTATATACTTCTTTTCATTCTTCGATTTAACAAAGTCAGATCAAATTCAGGATAGTGATTCAAATGAGTAATACTTTAAAAGGATTTGTTTATCCCGAGAGTCCTGACAATAAATTACGATCTTTAAATTATACTATTTTAAATATTCAATATCTGTCACTGAAAGAAAATGTTAATTTTAAATAATGATCATTAAATAAGTTTTTTAAGAGCTCCAAAATGTTACCTTCCAAAAGATTAGTTTTATAATTCAGACTAATCAATACATATATCTTTTTATCTTTTTGTAATTTTTTCTGTTGGAGATAGATTTACTTTTAAATAATAATAATAATATATTGTAGTGTTTGTTTAATATTTACAGAAATGTATTATTATATTCTTTATTAATAATGTTTGTATATATATTGTAATATTTAAACAACCTAAAATAATATCATGATTAAGTTTAATAATTTAACTTTAATAAAGGCGTATACAAAAATAAATGTTAATAGTATCATAAAAAAGTAAAATTTTTTATGTTCTAACTTGTAAACTCTTATGCTTTACTTACCCCGCACCCCATACTATAAAATTTGAAGCACATAACTAAGGCGACTAACATTTTAAATATTCTCTCTCGGTGGCATGACATATCACAATTCAAATTACAGTTCAAAAATAGAATAGGACGAATGAGATACCAAACTATTCGCGTTTCATTATGGACATCGCAACAGATTCGAAGAAAATTCACGATAGTTTTAATTACGAAACACGGTGTTGAAAAATTGCAAAAATAATCCTCGCTTAAGGTCAACAGTTTTTTGTTTTTTTATAGTCGTAAACTTCATCAATCCTTTACATTTTTCGAATAGATGCGATGAGACTTAAAGCTGTAATCTTACACCTAATACCAGATATGACAAGAGCTTAGTGCTTCGGCAAATTGGATTAAAGTATCAGCAGTCGAGCGATAAATTCGACCCAACATGTTCGAAGCACTTTTATTTCACTTGGCAGATAGTTTCGTAAGTTTGATAGTTATGAAAGCTGAGTTTTCACCTTTTTATTTTTTGTTGTCCAGTGCGATTACGATGGCTTTCAGGGGAATGGTGAGCATTTAAGGAGTTTAGGATTTGCTTATATGACTGGAGATAATATTTGGATGCTTATTTAACCATTAAAAGCCCGAGTTTTTAAAAATTGATTTAAATATGTTTTTTGACTCATTTCTTGAATAAAATTTGGGAAAATACTTTGAAAATCGTATTTTGTTTTAATGGTTTATGGCTAAAAGCAGTTTGTTACCAAGTGACAAAACTGGACTTTATTTCAGAAAAAAATTTCTTTGATAAAATTTTATAATATTAAACACAACTGCATTTCAATAACTACTATTGCGGGTAAGGAAATCCTTCAACATTGTTGAATAAAATATGGTATTCACATGCGTAAGCAAAGCAAAAAAGATGCAACTTCAAATGAAAAACAACAATTTATTTTTATTTTTTATCAGCACTCAAGCTTCCATCTATATGTTGTAAATTGATTTAATAAAATTTTCAATATGTATCCTATTAGCAACAACAGGCATTAGAGCTTCAGTCCTATTCTCAAGATGTTAAAAGACAAAATCGGCTACGTTGCTTAAAGGCAACACCGGGCATTTAAGGGTAAAATTTATCTTGGAAAGCTAGGTTTCAGTTTTGATTTTTTAAAAATCTGGTTTGCTAATTTGAAAAAAGCACCAAAATTATTTTAAAGTGAAATTTTCAAATAACTTGTGTCAACCCTTGATCACATAAAGCACGTGGTCAATTTATTTTTATAAGAATAATAACTTTCAGGAGTGATAACGAATAACATTAAGATGACTTAATGAATGACAACTTTAAGTATGATAACATTAATGTGTTTTAATTTTCGATATCAAAATAAAGCTATTACTATAATATTCATCATTTCGTATGGAGCAACATGTGCATTACATTTATAAAGGGAAAAAAATGATTTTATTAACCGTCTTATCACAGTAGGCTCATGTATGAATAGATAATTTCCCCATATAATCCAAAATTCAATACTAAAGTTTACAATCAGTCTTTAAATTGAAAGTATTAAAATCCCGCTAATAATATACTATCCAGCAACAGAACAACTGTAAGTTACAGTTATACCAACGAAGATTTCACTGAAACCATACAGTTTGACAGTTGACACAGACACAAGATCAAAAATTTCTTTGAAATTTAATCACTTGGCAACTACGCAGTGATAGGGTTATAGTTGCAACATTATCTGCTTTACCAAAGAAATGAAAACTTATTGCTTTGTTAATTTAATCTCAATGTCTACATACATTATATGAATGCTGTCAGATTCACGTGTTGCCTGTTGAAATATGCCAGTATGTGTCATTGGAAATGACATATACTGGCTGATTGATATAATTGGAATTAGTATTTTACTGTATTTGATGTACGATTTTTTCTCATTCGTAGGTATTCACTTTTAAAATATAAAGTTGGCTGTTTCTGATATTGATGAAGTTATTGCAGCATCATAAGATTAAATTGCACTGTTTCAACTTTAAATATTATTTATAAATGAATTCAGAAATATTTGATAAAGGAGTAAAAAAAAGATTCATGTGAATTTTAAAAATTCATTGGATTTGTTCTAAGTTATATAATTATTATTAATAAACAAAGAAAATATCATGTCTTTAACAGGATGTTGTTTTGACTTCTGGTTGCTCTCACGCCTTGGAATTGGCTATTAGTGTTTTGGCTAACCCTGGACAAACCATTCTAGTACCAAGACCAGGATTTCCTCTTTATAAAACTTTAGCGGAAAGTTTAGGAATCAACATAAAATATTATTCCTTACTGGTAAGTAGAAAAAAACTACAAATTTACAAGAATTACAAAAACTAATATTAGTAAAAGTCGTTCAATTGGACGAATCTCAAAATATTGCACAAATATATATAATCTCATTATGTAACTAGAATTAGTTAGACATTTTTTATAAAATAATAAATCTATAAAAGGAAACCATATTTATAGTATGAAGCATGATTTATTCTTCTTCATTATTTTCGTTTATAATACAGGTTAGTTAATGTGGCTAAAAATCCTCAGATCTAGTTCCTAACTTAATTAAACATTTAGGTTCATGAAACATGTTAAGATGACAGTAATAACTTTTGGGAATTTCCATTAGCCTGAATCACCATTACTGGTTAGTTAAATTATAATACCACCTGTGGTTACTAATTGATATAGTTAGGAAGTATTTGTGTAGATATTTTCAAAATCTAATTGCAGTTGTATTTACTGAAAATTCTATTTCAAATCACAGCGTTTAGCTTTTCATTTCTTATAAATTATTATTCCTGAAAATGAAAACTTGCTTCTCACGGCTAAGGTATATTTCAGACAATAGAAAAATTTCATTTCCAGAAAATATTTTTTATGAAGATGGAGCATTTTTCACGCTAACTTTCAGGCCTCTTTGGGGTACAAGTATTCTATTTTTACATTTTATTTGCTCTGAAATAAATGGTCCTCTTAAAAAAGAGGAAACTAATATTTATATATTTTATTATTTGCAAATAATAACATGGACATTATAATTCTATTTACATGGTGTTTTAAAATAAGAAATTAAATTCGTTGCAAGATACGCATTAAGTTATATTTTGAAATACTAATCCAAAGTTATTATTAATTCATTGTTGGACAGCATCTTCATTGAAGATATCTTATGGTAAGCTGTCCTACAGTTATGTAGTTGTATATTTTATAAAAATTTTTTGAGTAGAAGTGCTATATGTTATAAATAGTATTTACCTATAATATTATCTATTCAAAATTTTCCTAGTACCTTTATGACTTATTTTATATATTGCTTAAAAAATTGTAAATTATCCAAACTTAAATGTTCATATTCTTGTATAAACAACCGCAAACTGTCAGATAAGTGTTTCAGGTAATCCATCGAAAAAGGTAAAGTGTTGCCTTTTTAAATCAGTTTTTAACTTAATTCCTTAAAAAAATGCATGAATCGATCATTTATTTTGTATCTCAGGACATACGAAGTTTTTTTTAAAACGATTTCTTCGTATCTCATTCTAGCCTTTTATTTTCAAAAGCCTTTCTAACGTACAATATATCTGTTTCAGCCGGAAAAGTCTTGGGAGGTAGACCTTGCTGATCTAGAGCATCAAATTTCTGCAGACACCGCTGCCATAGTTGTAAACAACCCATCGAATCCATGTGGTTCGGTCTATTCACGAAGACATCTTCAGTCTATTCTGGAAGTAGCCGCCAGAAATTATGTACCTATTATAGCGGATGAAATCTACGAGCAGTTTGTGAGTACTAACATGTTCAAAGTGTATGGATTAATCAATTAGGAATTGATTCTTAGGAGAGAAAGGAATTTATTTATACGAAGAATTTAAACCGATTGCTTTTCCTTAGAATGAAAATTATTCAACGTGCCCAGTAATTAAGCCATTAGCTGGTTTATTACCCTAAAATTACAACAAATACAGACATTAAGTCGATGCCCGTCCTCTGCTGTAAAAAAAGGACTTACTCAGTTTACTGCCAGTGAAATTAATTAATATTTGCATACTTTGCGAAAAATAGGACTTTCACAAATATCCGCACTTTGGAACGGGGCTGTATCTGTTTCCAAAGAAATCACCACAGCTCAGAATTGATATCTATATGCTTATAATCCCTCGGGGAGGGGGGCACCGCGAGTTCACGGATGAGAAGTTGCTGGATAAGTAAGCAGATTCTTGCTTTCCTTAAGGGTATAGCAATGGTGATGCGGCTCTTAGGGTCCATCTCCGATGACAGGTCGGATCCCGGTAAAACGGGGGGCTGCCGCATGAGCCGCTCGCAATGGGGGCTATTTTGCGGGAACCACAGTACCTGACTACCTGTCGTGGCGGCCGGTCTTCACATGTGTGGTTCGTGCTGGGACGGGGTAATTCTAGTTTGATCTATACGTTCATATTTTTGTATAATCAAAAGAGAACCCCGCATTGACGCAGCATCCAGTTAATTTTGGAAGATCGCCGCCTCGACAGAAATACGGGCACTGAGGCCGAGTGCATATTAGCCCCCATGAACGGTACATGAGACTACTCACCATCATAAAGGTACGACTCGTCATCGGAGATGGTTCCTACGAGCCCCACCACCATTTATGCATCTCACTGGGAATCGAGAACTTGCTTACTTATACAGCAGTTTCTCATTCCCGTATCTGGATGTCCTCTTAAGTCATATTCTTGTATAAGATGCACTTAAAATTGCCATATAGATAACTCGGTATAAAGGAGCATAACATGGTACAGAAAAATGTCAAATTTTTTTCACCTAAAAACTGGACATCAGTTAAAAATGATTATATGGTATTATTTTTATTAATTTAGTTATACTTAAAATGAACGATTTAATGGATATTATTCAAATAACTCACTTAAAAGAAAAATAAATAAATAAAAATAAAAGAAATAACCTCTTAATTTTCATATTCGTCATAGAATCGTGTAGCTTAGAATGGAATGTAAAGCGCTTGATTCTGAATTAATATATATATATATATATATATAGTTCCAATGAACATGCTCTCGAATAGTATCATACATAGGTGAGAAGCAAACAAGTCATGAACTTTATAATGCTCTTCTAATGAATTTATATATATATTTATAAGAAATAATTATATTTCTTAAATCGAATAGTGAAATGAAACCTTATTCTTTTTTAAAAATTATTAATTAAACCTCTCTTCACATTTCATTCATTTTCCTCATAACGTTAACGAAACGCTGATGTTTCCTATATTGCAATCCTTTATCGTGTTTTGAATTGAGCAACGATGTTGAAAACGACGTCCAGAAATTTAACTTCCTGTTTTCCGTACCTCATGCCTGCTGTACAAGAATACTAATGCAAGCACGTATTTTCATGAACAAAAACAGGAATGTTTACACTCTCTCATTTAAATACGTCATAAGATAGGTGCTTTTATCAACGCTTACTTTCCAGATCTTCATAGTTCTGCCACGTTTTCATTTAATCTGAAATGGAAACCTTAGGTTGAAAATATCTATTCTTAAACTCTTTATCCGAAGAATAGAATTTCAATTAATACCATTTAGTGATTTAAACAATACATTAGCGATCTAAATTTTCCCTGTAAAAGTTAGTCTTTTGAGAAAAAAAAAAACCCTGCTCTCTTTCGATATGTTGTATGTTCTTTATAAATAGAATGATAGATAAGTAAGGTGATATGAAATATATTACAAAGTGGTCTTAATAGGAACTAAATAAATAAATCACAAATTCTGATTTTTTTTGCATAATTATAAAAATCATCCAAAAAACGTAATGAAATATTTCTTTAAAAATAAATTGACATGCATGAGTCATATTTTTAAGGATTTTAAAATGACATCATAATTGTGACTTCTGTTCTTATGATGGAAAAGTTTAGGAAACTATCCATTTTATCACAAGAAAGATTTATTATGAATGATTTTCAAGATGTATCTTCTAGGATGGAATTCTTTTCAAAAAAATTTTAAATATGCAATTGCTAGATTCTGAATTTCAAGATCTTTCTGAATTTGTTTATTATATTTTTAAGAAATGAACAGATATTCATATTTTTATTTGCTTACAGTTCTATAAAATAAAAAGAGATGAAATCCTTCGATTTATTTAATGAATCGGAGAATTATACGGTAATATTAAGCTTTATGTTGCAATTGAAATGAAAAATGATACAACAGAAAAAATAAAATAATTGCGTAATTTTAACAGAGGTACAATAAACTCAAAAGTCACTTTCAGTGAACATCAACGTTTGATAAAGTCGAAGAAGTAGGACACTATACTTTTAACTCAGGCCACGTTTATAGGAAGTGTAAGGAATGTACAGTCCTTGAACTCGAAGCACGAGACTGTTCTAAATGTTTCCGTTGACACTTTGGAGTGAAATCTCAATTTTAAGGCTAAGATATGAAATCGAAATAGATGACTGTCTTAAAATTTTTTTGAAGCAAGCAAAAATTCCCTCTCCTAAGTACACTAACTAATAAATTTACAAAATATTAATAGAGTGAGTTTTCAGAATTTAGGTTTTCTTAGCAGATATCTTTGCTCACATTAAGAACGCTTTGACAGAACTTTTTGTTAGCAATAACTGTATAGCTTACCGATCACTAAATACTGAGGCAAAATGTTTAATTAATAATAGTAAGAAATCATAACAGCCATTGATAATTAAACCGAAGTATTTCATACCATTATTATTATTTAACAATGCCCATTTATTGGATACATCAGGGGGGAATTTCAGTCATAGAACACTTAATTGCAGCACTATGAAATTTCTTAAAGCTTTCTATTGATAATCCCAGATATTTGATTCGTTTGTGAAAATATTATTTACACTTTGTTTTCGGAATGGTAATTATGATTGGAAGCTGTTAAGCAGTGTGCCACCAATTCTAAAACACTTTTCGGGTTTAGTTTTATTAAAAATTCTTTTTAAAGCAACACAAAGACTATTTTAGGACGGTTTTCGTAGTCTAGAACAGTAGCCAACTGATGAGAACGCCACCTGTGTCGGCACTCTCCTGTTCAAACTTCTGCAATCCATCAGCGGGAGGGGGTTTTGACCTTCGAAGTCAGATTAAACATGCACGAGGTCCATATATGCGACGGATCTTTGGCAGAACAGGATTTCGTACCTGGGATTCTCAAGCGGGACATTCACCACTAATCCACTCCACTTGTTTTGGACCATAATGTGCTAAAACGTTTCGTCAATGTAAGAATACGATGAAAAATGGTGTAGTACAGAGAAAAAAAAGTTGGATTTTCATCCGGCTAGATATTTTTTCGGCGCATTAGGCCATAAAACTGAAATACGATAGTCGGTTAGAGACTGAGCATCTCTCACAAAAATTAAAACCTCAAAATGGGGGAGGTGATTTTGGTTGGGAGTCACATCCGGGCGGGGTGGACCCGTTTTACAATCGAGGATAGGAGGAGGTGCAGTAACTTAGGGGATCGGGCTGCCGTAAAGGATATGTTTCCAGTTGGCACAGTCCAAGCTGTGGATGACCCACCAAATTTTATGAGCTGAAAATGGAACCAGTCTGCTAAGAAGCCCTCCAATGAATTGGATTGGTAGTGAATGTACAGCTTCAGGCCGCGAGGCCGAGATCTTGCCTAAAGGATTTTGGGATTTAGTTGTTCCTGCAAAACATTACAGAAACATCCTAAAGTTGCAATTTTCTAAAGCTTGTAATTATATTATAAGTAATGTACAAAGAATTTGAATTCATTCAATCTCATGGTTTGGAAACTAGATACACTAAAATACAGATTGCAATAGTGAATGCGAAATCCGTAGAATGATGTTCTGTTCCCGATTACATAACGATTTCCTATTTGATGAATGCATTATTCAGTGTATTGAATGTGTTATTTATTTTACTAAATACGTTTTGTAGGAATTTCAATGTTTCATTTCTTGCAGGTCTTTCCGGGGGAAGAATTTTATCCCATCGCATCTTTATCACTGTCTGTTCCTATTCTTACATGCAGCGGTCTCACGAAAAGGTTTTTACTATTACAAAAACTACTTATTCTGTTTAAAATACGATATTTTGAATTTAAAATTCAATATTTCGTGGTTTTATTCAAGTTACCTGGGTTTTAAAATTGTTTTTTATTCTTTCCATAGGTTCCTAGTTCCTGGCTGGAGAATGGGTTGGATTTTGGTCCATGACAGAAATGAAGTTTTTGGATCTTCGGTAAGTTTTTTTTATAAACTTACACGCTTTCGTCCGATAAGTATATTTTAAAGCTCAAGGAAACATAGAATCTTTTTTGTAATGTATACTACAAAAACTTTCGGACCAAATCTTGGTTATTTTCTGGCAAAATCTTGGAGCAAGACCGATTTCTACGAAAGATCTACTCGCCTGGTACATATTAAATCTGTTGGGGATCAAATATTTTCCGCACGTAGGAAAGTTTAGAGAAGGGGTTTAGGCTCAGATGCCGTCCTCGTCAGCTGACTTGTGTCCCAAAATTGCCCGCGGGTAATTTTGAAACGGGATGTTCATCAAACTAAACAACAAAAGGCATCATTAGATCTCATTTGATAAATTAAGTTTGAAGCTGCTCCGAGCCTGATGGAGAAGGATCTCGTAATTGTGAACTGTATATAGTAACATGATGAAACCTATATCAGTGCCTTCTCAAAATTTCCGAATCGCAGCAGAGTGAGGATGTTTAAAAGATAATAAGATAAACCCACATAAAGATAGATTTGACTAGCCCCAGGTTCACATACAAGGTTAATCTTGTGTGGAATTAGATTTCGAATCGCAATAAACCGATATAGAAGCCAGAATCCTGATACCAGATCATCGCTGACAACGTTTACCATGAATGCATTCAGTGTTCGAAAACTGCCACGTGTGCAAAAAACAAGTAGAACTTCCCTATATTCAGAAATCAGAAAATTAATTGAGGAAAACAGTTATTCTAATTAGCGAGAATAATGAGACATTTTAGTGGAAAGTAAATCAAAAACATTTATGTTAAGCAAAACCCAATTTTTATACATTTTGAGTTAAAAATACATTCAAATAAAGATGAAGCAATCGAAACTGTGGAGTTTAATTTATTTTCATAATCTGAAAGCAAGCATACGTAATGTGTACTTATAGTATTACAAACAAGTATGCGTATAAAACCAGTACGTTTAACAAGCTAAAGTACATCTTCAGACGCAATCAGTCAAAATCAGCAATAGTTACATATTATGTCATAGATGAGAATGAGAATGAATTTATTATCTTCAAACGTAGAAGCACTTTGATTCTACTTTCACAAACATTTATAGAGAAACATAAAGTAGTACACTCATTCTTTAAAATTAAGATTCGCAAATTTCCATCTAATAAAGCATATTTTTTGGTTTCGGAATTGTAGAAATTTTCTCTTGGGCTATTTATTTAATTTTAAAAAATCATATGGAGGCTAAATGCATTATTAATTAAATAATTTATGCGAATAAATAATCTGCTGTACCTAATAAAATTTTTGCTTATCGAATTTATTGTCAAAATAAATATTTTTGTATTATTACAGGTAAGGAACGGATTACAGTCTCTGTGCCAAAGAATCATGGGATCTAACACAATTATACAGGGAGCTCTGCCAAACATACTGAAAGACACTCCTCAAAATTTCTTTAATGATGTTATCATGTCTGTGAAAGTAAGTAAATGAGAGCATAAACAAAAAGCTTTTTTTTTCATTTCTGGCAGTTTTTTCTATGTAAAATACATTGCGAAATGTCCAGAGTTCAAATCGGTGAGTTGAAAAGCCGTAGAATATTAAAATACATAATTAATTAGAAGTCTTATCATTTTTAAGCAAACAGCAGAGGAAGTGATAAAAGTTTGAATAGAACTAGAGAAAATTCTTAATCATATTAAAATACAACTCAGACTTTTTGTTTTATAAACAAAAAGTGAATACAAATACAAGACTTACAATTCAATAAATCATCGTTGAAAACACCTCGTGCATCCTTGTTCCAATTTCGTTCTTTATATGATAAATTACCTTGTTTTTAATTTCATACTTGCTGTTTTTCGAATTCTGATAAAAATCAAGAATCACAGTGTATTAGTGGTGGACATTTCGTTTATTTTTGAAGAACCGATACGAGCATTTTATTCAGAATAAATAATATTTAAAAGAAAACCCGTATAAAAAAACGGGCCGAACCAAATGTAAATATATCTGTTATTGTCCCAAACGTTTTCACAACGTACTCGTCATGCTGCCCTTTTTTACGATCATTCGCAAGTAGAGCAAAAATTATGAATACTAGTCCAGTCAATAAAGATCTTGAAAGGGAAAAATTTGCGTAAAGCTGAATTTTACACCATTAATAGACCCCTATCGGAGGAGCAATTTTACGAAAGTTCGCACAACACCCCCCCCCCCCCCCCCCCCAGTCCCCCTCAAAGGTTCAAAATAGCAATATCTACGGAACGGCCATTATCTCTGTAACTAATGATCGGACCAAAATTCATCTTTTTACTGTTTTGTTTGTCATTAAATGGGCTACAAGAACGGCTTAGTTCATATTTACGTTACACTTAATATATTTTTTAAATGTAGGAAAATATGTGAAAAAAGTAGATTTTTTACTTCAAAACTTTTGATTTTGGCTCTCTATTTTTTATATTTCATATTAAGCAAAAATCCTTCCTATAAAAAATATAGCCTACAATTTTTTGAATCTACATAATGAAATTTTATTTATTTATGTGAGAAGCTAAAGTAGAGGGGTGGAAGAAAGTAAGAAGGTTCGGCGTGCCTCGCGGTTGCTCAGTCGTGTCTATCAGTTTGGACAATTTTACTTCACAGGGAGGTGATACGCAGTAAGAAGAGCAGGTTTCCAGAGTCCATTGTTATGCACGTTTTTTTTTTGCCTATTCTTTTCCGTTATTGTTGATGTTCATTTTCTTTTTGAATTATAACATTTTGTTGTTATTCAGAACATAAAACGAAACAAAACTTAATAAAAAGCATACATCTTATCCCTCCTTCCTCTAACCCTATTTTGCCTAAATAAAATCCGACTGGCGTATGTGCAAAATGGAAGGTGTCTGTATCTGAAAGCAAGCAGCAGTACTTTATGTTGACTTTTACATGTTTTACGCTGATATGCTTCGCATATGGTTATTTCTCTACCCATAAGTAACGAAAAACATTGCACGACCAATGCAAAGGTTTTTAAATTGTGATTAAATTTCCCTTATTATCTAAGCTAGTTTTAGTTGTAATATATCATAATAACTTACCAATATAATTATTGGTTCAGTAATCAATATTAGAAGCTTAATTTGTTAAATTACTTTTGTCGGAAATATTATTTACTGTTGTAGAATGAATATAAGCATCCATTGATGAATGATTCAATTAAAGTATGATTCTAATAATAAAATGTATGGGAAGTAAATATTTAAAGTAGTAAGAACTATTTCGTTTTAAGATTTCAAAACAAGTGATGTTCTTAAACCCTTAAGGGTCGCAATTTTTTTTTTTTTTTTTTTGCTATCTAATAAGATGACCCTTCCTGTTTTCGAAAGGGGCTGTCGTTTCCATTCATCTAAGAAGGCACAGAATACTTGACATGCTTATGGATTCTACGTAATTTTGTGTCAAATTAGGAAGCTAATTAATTATTAAATTTTAGTTTAAAAACCTAAAAATGCGATAATTCGATGCACGTCAATATGACGCGCACGAGACTTGAGGGGTTAAAGAGGAATACTTATTTTGTGGCCGTATAACCCGAAACAATCTGAAAATAATTAAATAAAATAAAAATTATTGTTTAAAAGCACCAATAGCAGGACAGTGACCGAAGGGCAAAGCAGAATATAGATGTCCGGGCGCCAGACCTAAGGGAGATAAAACAATAGTATGATTATGTCACTTTTTAAAACGAAATATGATTAAGTGGTGAAAAATTATTACAATACCCAGGGGCCACTCATGACGACTGGGAAGGAGGGACAAAAAAAAGGCATACTTTTCCCCGGGTCCCTCTTATCTTCGCTTCGCCATTGTATCTGGAATTCCATTTCGATTATAACGATCCCAAAATTTACTTCATTTCTATCCACATTTTTAATCGAATAAAATATCTTTAATTATCTGATGTGCTGTATTTCTAACTTAGCTGTTTTTCTCCAGGTAAACGCAAGTATAGCTTTTTCTGTGCTGTCCGAAATCCCAGGACTTACACCTGTGATGCCATCCGGTGCTATGTATATGATGGTATGTAAAAATTAATTTATAGGAATAGCATCAATACTTCATTTCGATCAAAAATTATTTCGCCAATTCAAAAAAAAAAAAAAGAAGTAACATGTGAAAACTTGAAAAATAATTCATGGTTGGAAAGAAACGGATATTTTACATTTCATGTCGTGCTGCCATCTGTAGTCCAAGATTTAAGTAATGAAGTGGTTGGCACTGAAGAGAGTTGATCCATGCTCACGTAGTATACGCCTAAAGCACCTCACCAATTAAATTTCTGCATCCATTTCGCGTCTTGCAGGTGTGAAGAGGACGTGCAGAGTGCAACGTGCATGCGTATGTTAGATAGGATGCTCAGTTACGTTTGTTGTGTGACTATGGCGTCACCTTCGTCCATTGAAATCTTGTTATTTTTTTTCTCAACGAGATCGTGCCGCCATCTGTTCTGAAAACAAAGCTGAATTCTCCATTTTAATTTTTAACAGAGTTTTCAAACGTACCAATATTGGAATTTGCAAACGGTTTTTCGCATTCTAATATTTATAACCTTCAGTTAATGATTGAATGAAAACGTGTCTTAAAGCAACATATTCGAAAACGAAAAAGAGAAAAATATTAGTTTACATATAACGTCAATAGTCAACTGGATAAAAAAAAAAATTCGAAATGATACCTATAAATAAATGCAAACAACCATACAAATTTTATTTATTTCATTGCATTTTAATTTTACGAAATATAGGTTTTACGACATCAGTGTAAATTAAAATAAACTACGAAATTTTAAGGAGAAAACAAACAAAGACAAAAAGAAACTTTTGTTTCATAAGAATTTGTAAGAAAGATACACTTTTAAAAAATTTGTTATTGGGATTTTTTTAATCCAGACACTAAAAATATACAATGAATATTCTTTTTGAAAGAGTCTAAATTTCCTTCCTTTTTTCGATCAAAATGTGATTTTACCCCTCACAGCATTAATACTTAAATGATGGCATCAGCAATATGCCGCTTTTAACTCAGCTTAAATGATTGATTCCATATAAATCACCGAAAAGTAGTGCACGCAAGCAGCAGATTTTTTTCTCCAAATTCAAATCGTAGGTGATTGATAAAAAAAAGATGACTTAGTAAAGAAACTAACATAGCATGGACGTGGAAAACTGAAAATCATTTAATTCTCTTTTCAAAACACAATAAATACTCTTAAAATATCTTTAGCTAAACCAACAGAATTTACATCTGGAAGACTGAAATGGGATTCAAAAATATCCTCACAAAATTGCAAGAGTAGATTAGGTAGACCGAAATAAATCAGCTTTGTATAGAAACATGCAGGCGGAAATTTCACGTGGCTGTTCTAGAGGAAATTGTTCACCTAAAGTGATTCGGTCAATTAAAGCCATTATTTTTTCAGTCAAAGGGATACCACTAGTAGGATAGATTTGCACAGTATTGCTTAGATGAAAGGCATACATTTAGTCAATGGAAACGGACGAGCAGCGATGTGTTCGTATCATTTAATATTCCCATACCTATAAGTGCTCTACCATGAACTGTTTACGCGTTTGCGTAGAAGGTTTCGCGAAACAAACTATTAACGGCCACAATGAATGCTGATTGTGAAAGTTCCAGTCCACAAAGATTGTGAAAGAACTGAATCTTTCAAAATCAACATTCATTGATAGTGAGTTTCACAAAATCTTCAGCGTAAACAGTTCTTAGTAGAACATGCTTAGGCTTGAAAATCTTTGTTTAGTCTCGACTGCAGCGCCTTCCCCAAGTGGGTGGCTAAGAGACAAACCTTCCAGTTCTCTCGAAGAGTTGTTGATAGCTGGACTGAAAAGTCGGTGCTCCTCTATTAAGCAGGAGTTCATATTTACTACCTCCTATCAAGCGAGGTATTGTGTATTAATCGTCTATATTTAATCTCGTACAAAGCGAGATTATATAGCCCTTAAAATGTGGCTTATTTCCACTGTTTAATGTTTGTAATTAATTACTACTTAGTCACAGTACCCCGATGTTTTATATTTTACCTATGTTGAATTTTAAAATAAATTATTGATAAAGATATAATCCATGTCCATTTTAATTAAAAAAGAGCTATCGCAAACAATCTTTAAACGTTATAAACATAACATCGCTCGACCTTTTTCCATTAGCTGGATCATGCACTAAATGAGTGTCTTTCATCTAATCAACATTGTATAACTCCGTTGCAATTTTGCTACACCTTTAACCGGAGTAATGATGATAGAAATCGAAAATTGCTATGTAGGTCGAACAACGCCTTCTTGTGCAGACATGTGACGTCTCAGACTATGTATTTCAATATAAAAATCGTTTTATTTTGGCGCTTAGCCTACTCTAAAAGTTTGCCGAATCATTCTGTGTAAGTAATATTTAAGGAGCTGACGATGTAATGAAGAACTTGGGAACACTCAAAGACTTGTAACCAAACTTACTGTTTTATTGCTTTCGCAGTATTGTACGTATTGAAAGATTGCACGCGTAATAAAATTTTAAAGTTTAAAAGATTTTTTAATCACAGTTTGAAGTGGATTTCTGGCCATTACTGTTACTTGCGCATTTTATGCGCAAGAGTGGCTTATGATACAAAAAGTATAAATAAATTTCTTATATCAGTTTGACAAATTAATAATTATTACTACTAATATTTTAAGTATTGAGTTGAAAAATATTTTTTTTATTTAACACCACTCCGACCCGGAAGGAAAAATAATGGCATAAGTTTACTCAATTCGCAAATTAAAACAAAAATAAAATAAAGCAAACAATGATCTAGTCCATTTTGACCATACTTGATGCTAGTCTCAATCTTAACTCAGATTGTCCAAAGAACAGAAAAAAATGGATTTGTCACATAAAAAAATGGCTGCTATTTTGATCCAAGATGGTTTATGAAATTTTGAAACAGGGCTGTCTTATCCAATGGACTGATTGGGCTTTACCCCAGGGGCGTCATTGATCCAAAGGCGTTTAAAAATTTATTATACTGAATGTATTTTAATTTTGAACTAAAATAGTTATTTTATTATATAAATTTAAATTCGTTAAAAGTATAGAAATTATTATATTGTAACAGCCATCGATTTTGTAATGTTCCATAAACACGTATATCATTTCAAAAAATGTTCATACAAAAACAATCAGGCAGAAAATCTTAAATTATGTGCTTAAAAAAATCAACTAGAAGAAGTAGAATAAATTTACATTTAAAAATACTTTTAACTTTAACCTTAAACAGAAACAACAAAATAACAAAATTTAAACAATAAAATTTATAAGCGCGCTATTGCAGCTGCATTCAAAAACAAAAAACAATGGAAATCAAAATCATTCAAATAAAGCAAAAACTAAGATAAACTCTGAGAGAAATCGAATTAAACAAACAAGGAATCCATTTCTAGTCCATTCGACTAGAAATGGATTCCTTGTTTGTTTAATTCGATTCTCTCAAAGTTTATCTTAGTTTTTTGCTTTATTTGAATGATTTTGATTTCCATTAAATTATGCTCTTAATAAAAGTTACCTAGTTAATCAGAGAATATGACTCTTTTTTGCCCTCGGTTATTTTATTAGGTAGGTATTCCCATTGAGCCATAGGCTTTCAAATTCCTAGTTACGGATTTAATGGGGCGCACAATTGCTTTAGTTCAGGGCGCTTAAATTTGTTAAGACGGGGCTGGTGATTATTCACTATTTTCTCAAAATTTATTCATAAAAGATAAACTCGAGTAAACAAACCATAAAACAAAAATATACTATAAAATTCAGAAGTCCTCTTAAAAAATCACAGAGGTCTCTCTTTGTCAGACAGAATAAACATTTTTGAGAATAAGAGGATATCAAAACGTTAATAAGTTTGTCATGCTTTTAATTCATGGGTTCATCTCTGACGTAAGTTGTTTACGAATTCTCCATTTGGATCCTGAATTATCCATGTACATTGCCTACATATACCTTTTGCCATAAAAAACACACGAGAAAATAAAATACATACACATGTAATAAACGAATAGTATAAACAGCTGTCATCTTATAATACATATAGTATAAAATTCAATGTACGAGCTAGCAGTTATTGCAGATATTAAAACAGAACATGTAACGGTATGTTCTTTCAACATTAAAGAATTAAGTAATATTTACTCTATCTTCTTTTTATATGATTGCACTGAGCATATTTTATAATCTGATCGAGAAGAAATCTTCTTTAAAAACAAATCTATGCCATAACGACAGTAATAGAACATATAGAGATTCCTTTCGCCGGTTAAAATCATGTGTTACAATAAGCATTTCATGTTTTGACACTGACCTTGTGTTTTAAAATATGTTTTTGTTTCTTTATTGATTATTGCTGTTTATGTGTTTTTTTATTATTGCGGAGAGTGTTTGACAAATAGTGAAAAATGTCGTCAATAAAAGATTGACAAATTGACAACTGCTTTTGCTATCTTTTCACTAATAAATACTGAACTAATTCTACATTTTACAACTGATTATTCAAATACAGTCAGTCTTCATGAAAGTATCGCTATTAAGGTTTTCTGAATTCTTAAATTAAACATTTAATAATTTTAAGTTTAATAATCAGTCAATTACGCTGCATTGGATAATATGCGTATAAAATGTGAGTAATTTATGTCACGTTCTACACCAATTTATTTCAAGACTATTATCACATATACAGTAATATTCACTGAACAATGCAATTTTTTTGTAACTAGAAAGTGGATAACCCTTGCAATTTCTTATCATTTAACATAATGTACTCAACTCAATTCTATTAGAATTGCATTAACACTTGATGCTTGTGCAGTATTAAAAATATTTACTTTTTTTCACATTTTAACTACTGCTAAGTCATATGCTTAAATGATCAGGAGGAGGAACGATGAGTGGAAAAGTCAATGAATGAAAAAAAGAGATAAAGAGAATATAATTAGAGAAAATTCTCCATTTTCTTGTTATGATTATTAATTATGCTTTGTTATTAATGTTGCTTTGAACAAAGATCTGACAATGTGGGAAAAAAATTAAGCCGCCCGTTTAAAGTTTTAGTGCATTTGTTAAGTATGAGGTTTACGCAAACCTATGTGAAAATAAAACAAAGCATTTTACACTTTAGTGGTTCTCAACCGTTCAGCTGTATTTTGAATTAAACTTTTCACACACGTTTTTTAGTCACCCTTTCATGTTCAATTATACCTTCTATAGACATTTTTTAATTTTAAATAATTTATGCCAAAACACTTTATGTGTTAATATACAAATTACTAGTTAATGTACCAATACTGAGCATTTTTATATTTTTATAAAAACATTCTTTTCAGTTTCAATAATTAGTTCTGAATACCTAAGTTGTTTACCTTTATTTACGCCTCTTTGAAATCCACAAGCTGATCATGACTGTTTCGCGTTGCTACTAACAAACGCTATTTTTGCATGAACGTAAAATGTACTAAATGAAAGGTGATTATCAGCCTGGTGCTAACAATTTCTTTTGTGGCCTCTTTTCCTTTTTTTATTCAAGACGCAGGCATACAAAACTAAAATACATAATTAATCAATTTGAATATCACCAATAATTATTCACAAAGGAACTACCCCTGTTCTGCCTAGGCATGTGGAGTCTTTGAATAACCGGTCGCGACAGCAATCGCACTGGCCACGGCTCAACCCTTCCCGAAGGAGGTACGCCCCGTCATCCGAGCGGAGGTCATCTAACCCCGCACCATTACTATACCCCCAGGAGAAGAGGACCCGTTTACTTATACAGTGGGGGAGATACCACCAACAAAGATGAGCATTATATTTTAAAGCACAAACATTATAATAAAACAAAAGATAATTAGCATCGCATGAAAACATCGTTTCCTCACATACACTCAGAGAACATACAATGAACTACTTAAGCTATTACATAATAAGCAGTTTAAGTACGAGGCATATATGTAATTGAAATAAAACTTAAACCTAAAATACAGTAAAACTTATAAACACATGACCGGCATTCCAAGTTTTTAAATGCATTTTTTCTACAATGGGTAGTGTAAAAAAATGGAGTTTAAGAATTGCGTCACATATGATTCACGGAATTTCTTTCTAAGCTATCTGATATGATTTATTGCATTTTTTTAAATGTCACTAGTGCGATAGTATTTAATGATAATTTTGCATTTTCACAGGTTGGAATCGATATCAATACATTTTCTGGTCTCCGAAACGATACAGAATTCGTGGAAAAACTAGTCTGTGAACAGTCTGTGATGTGCTTACCTGGAGCGGTACGTTCAATAAATTTATTTTTAATCATCTTTTTCATACACTTTTCAAAGAAATATTTGATTTCGTATGAAAACTAAGATTGAAAACACTATGTACATTGAAAGTAAAGATAAATTTTAGTACAAAATTGAACATTATCTTAAAATATTCGAAAATTCAAAGATTTTTCGGACCATAACGATGCTCTAAAAGGAAGAATAAATAAATTGAATAAAAATAATTTTAAAAATAATATAATAATAAAAAATAAAAACAATAATAAAAAGAAGAAGAAAATAAATTACATAAAAATAATTTTAAAAATAATAATATAATAATAAAAAATAAAAACAATAATAAAAAGAAGAAGAAAATAAATTACATAAAAATAATTTTAAAAATAATAATATAATAATAAGAATAAGAAGAAAAAGAAGAGGAAACAAATCACATAAAATAATTTTAAAAACTAATATAACAATAATTAGAAGAAGACGTAATAAATAAAAATTGTGTAAATAGTGGTTTAGAGAAGATGAAGCGAGAGAGAGCTCATGTATAGTAAAATCTATCAAGAAAATTCGCTCAGAAAAAAAAGTAAAATACACTACTTAGAGTCCATTTCGAAGGACTGTTCAATTGCAAAAATAAATGAAGCAGACTCTCAGTAATCCGGCCCCTGTTATAGTCCGACATTTTCAGAAAGTTGAGCGGGAAGCAGATTTCAGTGACTTTAGCCCGACGTAAACAGTGGGATTTTGAATTATATTTCGAAATATTTACAACAAATAGTATAATTTGGTGTATTTTGTAATATTTTGTGCAACAAACATAGGTTTTGCTACTAAAACGCGTTTTCTTAAAAATGAACTTCTACAAATCCAGCAATCCTCTCGTCTGATACCTGCTGAACAACTGAAAATCTTCTATACCACCATAATACATATTTCTACCTTGTGAACGAATTTTGATTATAAACCTCTCACATGGATACAGCATCGGTATCCTGTAGCACTGTATCCGCATGATATATTGCTAATTTTATTATAAGAACAACCAACTGAATTATTCTGAGGGAATCCAGAAATTAATAACCTATATCAGGATTCGCATTGCTATTTTCCCTACTTATTGCTATTTGAAAATCATGTACCCTTTTTCCTATCGTTATTATTATGATCATTAGAAATCCAATTCCTATTAAATTATTGTTATCATTTATTTCATCTCATTTCCTATTATATTATTATCATTTATTTCATTTTATATTTCCCATTACATTCTTATCAATTTAAAAATCCATTCAATTATTTTAAGACCCATTTTAAAGATTTAAATAATTTTCCTCCTATCATTTCGAATTGCGCTATCCACCTGATAGCAATGACTCAAAAAAAAAATATATACCACTTGTCACGGAAATAATCATCTGGCTATTTAGTTCATTTTAAAGCAAAGTAATTAACTCATTTATCGCTGATCACTTTTAAGTTTTGTATTCACATGATAATTGTATCCTTTACATCATATGCCACTTTTCACCACAAAAATTGTATTTTTAAATGGGTCAAAACTCTAAGAAATGAATATTTCAATAGTCGGATAATATGTTTAAAAATCCAAGAAATACTAAAGAGATAAAAAGCAATAATAAAGCAAATCATTTCCCAAACGATTTCACAAATAAGTGAAATAAAATATCTCTCGTCATCAAAAGAGAACGACCGCGAAAACATATTTCAATTACGGCGACAAAGAATTCGTAATGAGAAAAGTATATCACGAATGTAGAACGGAAATAAAATGAGGGATGTGGTCTTTCGGGATTCTATACCCTTTTTGAATTGGGATTTTACGCAATTTAATAAAGAGATGTTGGGGAAATAAAATTTTGCTTATCGAATTGGCATTATATTTTTGACGGGGAGAAGTAATATCTGAATAATAAATTTATTGCTGTTTAAGGAATATTTATTCGTTGTTATGAAACCGTTACGGAAAATATGTCTCACACTTTTATTATAGATTATATCTGTGACACTGTAAGAAACCATAATATCAAAATACCAAATATATATAATAATAATATCAAATATATTTGATATAATAATATCAAATATATTTGATATAATAATATCAAATAAATATTTTAAGCACAATAAATTGCATTATTATCACTAGAATTTTAATCCTTCGGAAAAATTATCGTCTGTGTATTAAAATTGTTTTATTTATTTTTATTTAAAGTTAATAAATTTCATCATTTAATGCGATGTGAACATCAGAGGAATAAAATATCATACGTGAAAAATGTGTATGGACGAGTTTTTCTGCTTTTTTTATTAGCATTTATTAGGTCTTCCACCATAACCACCGACTTCCTGTGGTAATGAGGAATGGTGGTGATCCGGTGGTCAATGGGAATCTTCAAAATTTCAGCACTCTGTTTGAAGATGTTAATTAATGTTTAAAGTGGAGTTTTCTAATGTTATGGCTTAACGATACTTTGAAAATTTTAAATTTCATGATCCTATTGTTATAGCTCTAAATGTTTTTTAAAATAAGATGTTATTTTATAAAAAGGCTACCATAATTGTTCGTTATCGATTTTTGGCGACTTCTAAGGATTGTTTGGTTGTTAAATTTTTAACCATTTTTACGATTTCGATAATCACTGGCGGTTAAATTTTTAACCAAACAATTTAGCTAATTACAATCGTCCCATTTGAAATTAGCAGTTTTAAGAGTTTTTTTAAATCGATTTAAATAAAAAGGATTACACGACCTCAAAGAAACCCAGAAGTCAACGCTTTGTGTACTAAAGAAAGAACTTATTTGCTTGGCTCTTGATACAGTATCCAAATGGATTTGGCGATTGCTTAAATCGGAGGGTTACTGGAAAACGGGGTGTGAATTCAAAATAAACAAACCAGAAAACTCGTCCATATGTGGCTGTCGTCTGACAGTGATAAAAATGGCCAGAAGAAAATAATATTATTCTTTTACTATCAGTTTTAGCTTGCGTTGGGGAAATTTACTCAGTGTATCATTACTCTAAGTTAATTAGTTTTAAGTTTATTTTCAGTTAATTAGTTTACATATTACGTCATTACCGGTGATGCT
Organism: Araneus ventricosus; assembly: GCA_013235015.1. NCBI lineage: Eukaryota > Metazoa > Arthropoda > Arachnida > Araneae > Araneidae > Araneus > Araneus ventricosus. The sequence continues at coordinate 363,955 of BGPR01000855.1, forward strand.
ATCTCTCCTAACTTTCTACTTACTATCCTTGGATATATCACATCGAATCACCTATAGCATCATATGTAAATGGGAGTGCACCAGGCGCTACTCCAAAACACGACTACGGCATAATCGACTATCGTAGCCATCATCGTTCGATTCCAAAATTGGAAAAATTCCACCTGGCCCACACAGGACGAGACTAAGTAGAATGGCAAAACACTATACCTGCTCTCTATAAATAAGAGTATAATATTACTGAATAAACTCCAAATCACCAAAATATATTCTACAGTAACTGAATCTCCAAGAAACAGCAAGGCAGTACAAATAAGAGTATAATATTACCGAATAAACCCCAAATCACCAAAATACATGCTACAGTAACCGAATCTCCAAGAAAGAAGAAGTTCGCCGTAGATGTCGTTATTCAAGAGCTTTGTCAACTTCTCTGGCTGCTATCGGATTCATAACTGATGCCAGCTTCTACTGATACGCTTTTATTTACGTGCCTTTAGCGTCAAACCCTAAGAGAGATCTTGAATGTTTTGGAGGAAACTACCTGCCCTCCCGCTGCAGATATCTAAGAAATTCCAAATTTTTACTATTGTAATTTTGGCTCCAAAAATTCAGTAAATTTCGTCCTTTCGACTTGAGTTTTGGTCGCCAAATTAGAACATCCGCCTTAATGTAAAGCATTGGGAGAGCTACAAGTTATAAAAGGTGTTTACCAGCCCTCAAGTCCCTCTATTATTTATCTATGGCTGACTGTCTATAGTTTACCAGGTCCTCCATCGCTTGTATGGAAGAATAGCCGCCATAAGTGGTGATTTTAGCGGGGTGGGTCTTCCAGTAGTAAAATTGCAATCAGTGATGTAAATATAAATAGAATTAATCATAAACTAAAGCAGATATTTTAAAAGACTTTTATTAGACATTAGAGATATAACTTTCACTGTTCTCTTATCTCTTTAGCATAAGATACTTTATTATAATTGAAGGAAATAAATATTTCTAAGAGTGAATAAATTTTGTAGCCATTAATTAAAAATTTTTAAAGATTTTTACTATTATTTGAAATAAATCCTTCATATGAAGCAGTGTAGCTGAACTTGAGAGATTAAGGTCTTGGAATAAAATCAACACGTTTAATTTTGTTAGATTCTTTTCAAAGACGTGGGATAAGAGATTGTATATGTTTTTAGCAAGACAACAGAGAGACAAAATAGAAAGAAAGAAATTGTTTCTCTTTCGTACTTGTCTGGGTTGGACAAACACCACTTGCTTGTTAGGTTAATTAACGACCCCTTTAGAAACTGCAAGAAGGCTTATTTGGTATGGACCTTGTAATAATGAATTACAATCCGGTAACGAGGATGACACGTGAGTTGAAACCCCCTCTTAAAAGTTCCACACCACATTAGCAGGACAACGCTCAATCCCAGCATACGGGGAATCTTGGGTAGAATCGGGTTTCGAATCCGCTACCCTTCGTCCTGAAGCCGATGCTCTGTTACATGGCTATCCTTTAAATGGAAACATCACTAGTTAGAAACTCCTATTGGTAGAATTTATTCTTATTTCATTTTCTAGTTATGCAGAACTTTAACAACCGTTTAATAATATCACGCTTAATAATATAAATTCAAAAGAGAAATAATAATAATAAAATTCAACTTTATTTATTTATATAGAGATATGAATGAACCCGAATTGTGTCGATTTATATTCATAGAGATCAATCGTAAACATGAAAGATACCTCTGTTTCAATTCATTGGGGGTAGGGGGTAGAAAAATTCACTTATTCCTTCATAAATATACTTTCAAAAGTAAACGCATGATAACGTATTCTCTTAAACTTTATTTTCATGACTCTTAAGTTTCAAACGCATTTTAATAAGGAGACTAAACAAAATTCTTTGTTTTCTTGAAATTCCGCCCAAAGACTGTAACATGAGCACGTTCACCGGCAAAACTTTAACAGCCCCCTAACCTCAAATAAAATAAGCAGTAAAATTGCTAAAATGTTATTTTTTTTAAAGAAACAGGAACTAATGGCAAAAATCCCGTCTGAGCCAATTTGCGGGGTCTGAGTACCACCCACGTGACAGGTAAACCCGTTACCTTAGAAACGCTCCCGGGGTGGCAGATCCTTAATCCTTTCTTCTTCCTCTGGGCCGGCAAAGAATGAGTCGGGGTGGTCATTTAAATGTCAAAGGGAAGTAGCCTAGGAAACAAAATCACCGAATCGATACGCGGGAATTCTCCTCCTGCCCATAATGGGCCCTCCTCTGATTTACTTGGGACAATTTTATGATGCTTCGCGTTATTAAGGAAATGGTCTTATTTTTCTCGGTAATGACAGAGCTTATGTATTGGCGCATGACAGTTCAAAGCGGAGACAGACGTCCTGTGCTTATTTCAATTGCTATTTGATTTCTCTTAGCGTTATGCTGTACTATTAAATGGAAATAAAACACGAACGCATCTATTTATTTCAGAATTCTGAAAGAATTTATTCTTGGGAAAAATATTGTTTGTACAGTTAACAGACGATAATTGTGAAATAAATGTTTGTTAATAAATATGCGACATTTGCGAAAAGAATTCCATTATCATATTTAAATTTTATTTTAATAGAATTTT
>BGPR01000855.1:366594-382870 GCA_013235015.1 Araneus ventricosus
TTTTTAATACAATATTGATATTCTTCGAATATTAGAATTCCAAAATTCTTTCTTGTCAAAGAAATAAATTTATTAATAAGACATAACGAAATTGTTTAAAATATAAATTAAATTTAACAACTTTTTATTAAAAGCTTTATATTGTGTTTAGTTTTTTATGCCTATGCCTTCATTAAAAGAGTGTTTTTGTAAAAATTGTGGTAAAGGAAATTAAGATATCAGTTGTATTAGAGAAATATCATAATATTGTAATTTCAAAATAATAATCGCCTAAAATTAATTTTCTTTGGAGATTTTTTTTTGTGATTTCTAATTTCAGAATTATAAAATTAAAAAACTCATTCCAAAAGTTGATTTCGTATATTTTCTTAATATAAGCAAGAATATCGATGAAGATTGTTTCATTTCACAACTTTTTCTTCGTCAGTTTCAAAAGTTACTTTCAAATGTAAGAAATTTGAAATAAACTATTATCAGCATGTGAAAATTACATTTAAATATGATATTTAATTTATCTTTGAAAATCTTGAACTATTTTTTTCACGGCATATCTCTACTTTTTCCACAACCTTCTTGGCAAAAAGTATTTTATAACAAAAAAAAGCTGTGCGCAAAGAAATTCTGTATGTCAATTTTCATATGGCACATTACATTGTTAAGTATATTTGCATTTCTATATTTTTTATATCTTGAATTCAAACGTTTAGTATAATATTTCAGTCATTCAGCATAAGAGAAATAATTTACAGTATTGCATTTCATTACACATGCTCAATTAAGATATCATGTTAAGCAATGAAACAGACAATCAATTTCTTTTGTAAGCATATTAGACGTGAAAGTCCCTTACTGTACCAGATAAATAAATGAAGTGACGACATCATAAGGTCGTTTATAATAACAATTGCTCATTTACAGTTCTGTTCTCTTGCTTTTAAGGATATTAATGTTTAACCCTTTCGGCCCTAATGGACGCATATGTCCCGAAGATTTAACTTCATTCCCTATTGGGTAACATAGGGAATTATAGACATTTTTAACTTTACATTTTTTTTTACATTTTTTGTCAGCATTAAATTAAACAACTTTATTACTATATCTATTAAACTATCATTATACTATTAAATATAGTTAAATTTTAATCATGCGAAAGTCAGGACGAAAGCGTTAAGGAAGTATTGTCGTATTTCCACTAACTCATTAAGTGCTAATTATTTTGGATCTTAGCTTAAATATTCATTGTCCAAAATAAAATGTAGTCTCATAAATTCGCGGTTACCAGTTTTATGCGAAACACTGCATGAAAATATTCCATTACTTCCATTAAATCTCTTATGAAACAAATTTATTATACTTTATTCAAACACACTGCAATATGCTACTTTTTGGAAAACTATCTTGTAACTGATTTGATATACACATCCTCAAATAATCGTATTCACGATGTACCATTCCCGCATTAATTTGAGGTGATTTTGAACTAAATCGTTCATTTAAAAAAATAAATTTATGCTCTATCAGTATTATCTTTAATATGTTTCGTTCCTTTTTAGTGCTTCGACTATCCTAACTACGTGCGCCTTGTCTTAACTGTACCCGAATCCGATCTCCGAGAAGCGTGCAACAGGATAGCCGAGTTCTGCAAGAAATACTCCAAATTCTCCTTCAGCCTCGACCACAAACCCCTCCACAGCCGTTCCAATATCCTAGCCCCCATCGAAGAAGACATACCCTGCTGTGAAAACAATAATAATGCTGTCATGGAGAGTCCTCAACCAATCCGCGTGTGAAGCTTTTGTTATGTACCTGCCCATGTATCACAGTAGTACCAAGTTAAATTAGTAGGCGGATATACGTAGATGCTTTAGTCGTTTAGTTAATGTGATCGAAGCTTCATAGATAATGGATATAAGGATATTTATATTTATACAAGTACTGCCATATTTCCATTAACCCAATTAACGTTAAGAATTCTCTACTCTATGGAAACGAGTACGACATGGTAGCAGGAGTAGGTATAAGCATTGTGATAAGGTTTTCGAAAATACTGAAAGTGTTTTCGTCGTACTTAAGTGAATTAGTTCTCGGATGGAAATACTTTGTAAATTTGTATCGTTTCAAAGTGAAGCACTCTTTCTGAGATGTGATAGGAACTTTCTTCATTTACAAACGGTACGGATATAGGTGTTTATGTTCTTGACAAAATCTCTCAAGATATGCAGTGATATAACTTTTTCCAGAAAGACAGTTCCAAATGATTTTTGCAATTGCTCGAAACATTATTTCAGTGAAAGACTTGAATAATTTAAAAGGAACAGATATATGCTATTTTACGTTCTAGTTTAAAATACAAAAAATTGTTATTCTTAATACATATTTCGAGTTTAAAATTATTTGAAAAAGTAACTCATTTTAATTACTAGTCAATATTTACAATTGAAAGGCTTGCTTTTTTCCTTATTTGAGTCGCATTTTATAATATTACAATTTTAAGATCCGCTATTTAAAAAAAATAGCGGTTATTTTTAGATCCGCCTAAAAATAGCCGCTATTTTTTGTTTAATTTGATATTTTTCCCAATGGTTTTATAGTTTTGAAAGCAAAAATCATAGATGATGCTAAAAATGTCATGTCCTTCACCTTTAGAAAGAATTTTTAAGAACTCAAGATGTTATTCAGCACTTTTTAACTATTTCATTTTAAATTTAATTAATTTGTTTAAATTAATTTAATTAATATGTTATTTCGACCATAAAAATACTTCAAAAAATTTTCAAAATTGGTGCAAACGAAATATGGAAATAACGGAAAGAAACAAAAAAAAATTGATATTTAAGAAGACCCCAAAAATTAAAGGAATTTTTTCATTTTTTATTAAATGAGCATGTTTCTCTACGACCACCTTCTTCAAGGCAATGCCGAGTAATCTTCAAGTGGATCGATATACTTATCAATAAAATTAAATAATATTTTTATTTACTTTAAATATTTATAATTTCTAGAAAAGATGTTCGTAACAAAAGGATCGACAGACGAAAACAGATAAGAATAGAAAAAGTATCATTATCTGTTACTTTTTGTAAACTCTCAAGATTAGGCGGCATTTTAGAAGTTGCGTTCAATGACTTTATAGATAATTGATCTGTGAGAATGCGAGTGGTGTAATGAAAATTTGCCATATTTCTAGGTAAGAAAAAGAAGGCAAACTGAAAAGGTTTGCAAAATTGAAAGTTCTCCCATATGTGACTGAAAGAAAGAAAGAAAACTTCTGTAGTTTTTATAATTTAAAGAATGCATTAAACGCAGAATACGCTTTTTTGTTGAAACAATAAAACACAAATTTAGAAAAGGAAATATTTTTAAATAAATAGCCAATTCTTTAACTGAAATTAAAATATTTATTCTATAAAAGACGAATCATTTCGATTAAATATATGTCTGAAAATGTTAATTTGATAAATTCTTTGCCTCCTTCTCATTATAATTCTGATTTTTAAAAAATTAAAGTTTCCTTAATAACCATCGGCACATAAAAAATTGGTAACGCATGAAAAGCTAACAGATATTCCTATATCCAACAGCTAAAAACCGTATTCTACGTTCAAAGCTTTGTCGTATCACATATGATAAATGAATTAAAGTACGTATTAGATAATTTGATTTATTTTAGACAAATATTAGGAATGTTAGATTAGCAATTAACAGTATATTTAGACAATTATATTAGTTCCTAGGTAATTCAGTATTGATTTGTGATCGTGTAAAATAATGTATAGAGTCTGATGTGATCTGTATAACATTCTATGAATTGTTGGTATGTTATCGTACAAAATGTGCTTGAAAATATTAGATGAAATAAGTGAAAGTGTTTAATATCTTTCTGAATGTAACTGATGTATAATCTAGAACTTAAATAAATATTTAGACGCGCGCATGTAGTCAGGACTCATTTTTTAATCCAACTCTATACACTTTAATTCAAACAACATTCTTAGCGCATCTTCGGAGAAATTATCTAAATGCTATTTTTCCTTGTATGATAATAGGATCAATTCATTTGTTAAGTGAAAAAACTCAAGAACGCCTTGCTGAGATTGGGAACTTTTAATTTTTGCAGGAGGAAAAATTACGTGACTTCACTGCAGAAAATAAGACAACCAGCAGTTGACACGTTACTCGCCACCACTCATGTCTGAAATTCGAACCATCTATCTAACTAGATGATTCCTTCTATGCTATATCTTAACTTATAGTAGAGGAGGGGGACATCTGATTAGATAGTAGTTATGAATCGCATTTTATCGCCGTGTGAATCATATTTGATTCACATGGATATTCTCGGTCAGGTTCTCCATGTCGCTGTTACATCATGTGAATTAACTCCATTCCGTAATCATTCTTATGCTAAATAAGAACTTTCATTCAAAATTAAAAATTTTTTTTTTACTCCATTTGTGAGAATTTTTTGAAATCTTAATATGTTCTATGGTTCTTCAACAATTGATTTATGAAAGAAAGTCTCAAGTTTTCATGTAAGCCTCACTAAATCAGCAACCGGACACACACCAAATAAAATACATAGTTACGCGCGCATATACACAGATATGTACACTTATATACATATGCATATGTATCCATATTTTTTTGACGAAAAATCAACTGAAAATTTAATTACATGAAATTAATTAAAAAGGCCACGAAGGTAGTTGCCGACACAAAAACCAAACTTAAACAACATTAAATAAAATACAAATGCAAAAGATAAAAAATTTAAAAGGAAAAAAACAATTATTAAAACATTGAAATTCAGTCCAAAAATCATTTACAAAGAACCGCCCTGGTATCCAGGATCACGAACCCACAATACCCTTTCAATACGAACCGGCAGAATGCATGGGTACATGGCTCCCGGCAAATAATATTATTTTTTAAATCTCCTAAATTTTGTACATTATTTTCTCTTTGCTCCCCCCATTAAAAGAATGGTACCTGAGCAGCTATACCATCGTTCACTTCGTTGTCTCTACCTTCCTGGACGAACTAGAGCCAAAATTTATTCTGTCTTAACAATTTCCTCTGTTTATTTTCATAATTTATTTTTATTTGTATGTCAACAGTTATCATATTCTTTTCTTATATATGTGTCTGAGGAAAATAAAACAGCTGTTATTCATTTCCTAATGCTAAACATCCAACGCTGTTTCTGTTGCCTACTTGCTGACAAACTGGAAATGCTACGTTAAGAGCGCTTGAACAAGTCACAAGAAATACGTTGATTTGGAATAAATTTTTTTCTTGAAATATAACACATTTTCTCCTTACGAAATTAGCACACTTCAACTTTTCACAGTTTAGAGTATTATTACACCATCTCCAAATTTTATCCCTTTATATCCCATAAACCAGTGCCGAAGTGCCATTAAAAGGGACTCATGGGTGTTAAAAACGGCCACCATGAATAATTAAAGCTCCACCAAATCTTACAAAACCATGAATTCGATTTCCGTTACGGCGGGAACCACTTTCCATTTGGCAATTGCTGGAAGAGAAGAAATATAATGGACTCGTGAGTAATATGGCAACGTGATGAGTTTCACCCTTTCGAAATCTCATCATTTCTACAGCTTTTATTACGGCTCATCCAACCGCACGTGCAGAAAAGAAATCTATTCGAACAAAAATTGCCTGTTCTCGAAGTTTTAAAAGATGTTCTAGACGTTGCCAGGCAACAGGGGCGATCAATCTGGAAACGGGTTGCAACAGATATTTCAATCCCCGTGAGCTTTTTGCCGGTATTTCTTGATGGACGACCCCAATTTCCGTTTATCTCAAACCAGACATTGCTCTTATTTACATGGAAATCAATTCTAAATTCAGAATGCCAAATAAACCGCCAATTTATACGGAGGGAGGCATTTGTGATTCTGGAAAATATTCTATTTATATATACTTTCATCCGTAATAAAATGTAGGGAAACCTCAGTTCATGTTTTATTCATGCGAGTAAGCCTGAAGCATTCATCTTTTCCATTACGTATATAAATCACTAAAAGTAATTTTGCGAAGTTTGAACCAATATTTGCAAAACGGGCTTTAAATACGAGACACCTCACCCCATCTGAATTTTTTTTATTATAAAATCAAACAATGGAGTCAATTCATGCTTACGTGAAAAACGTCGAATCCACCAAACAATTTAATTTTGGAATCAATTGAGAATCTTACAAACGGAATAAACAGGCAGACAGTTGTTTATTCCGTTTGTTAAATAGTTGAAGAATATTGTCGAAAATTTGATACAGATCTAAAATTTTGAGATGAAGACTACATACTAAAGTTTTATTTGCCTTTCATTATTGTAGCTTTGAGTTATCGTGTTCACATACGCACAATCGGACCGACGGACATTTTTCCTAAAATGTGTGTTCCGCCTCAGAGAGATCTAAGAATGTTTGTTATCAAAACCTTGATAACGAATTATTTTAACAATTACAGTGATTCAATTATAAGCTGAAGGCCAAGAAGACATATAAAACAATGCATTGTTAGATATTTATACCAATTACACGTGCATTTCTCATAATCCAAACATGAAATCAAAAATCAGACATGCGTAGTTACGTTTGCCATACGATTTTGCCGTCATTGGAACTTATACCATAGTTCGTAATGTAATGTTAATTACTACGGACATGTTTTTGTAAGAGAAAAACAACTGTCTATTTTATTTCACCATATTTTTTCTTATGGTGTGTGCTGAAAAGGAAGACCTATAGCAACAATCCACGGATTATCCAAGAATTACAAAACAGCTGTTGACGAGGAAGTTAATGTTGGGAATTCTGATATTTTGGTGTCCGTCTTTTATGATATTTATTATTATTCTATATGGGGAAAAGAAAGTATTGATGTCAATCCCACAATCTTACTATACTTCACTATACTTAACAATAACCTTACAATAGTTAATATAGGGGAAGGTCCAATACCTCGGCCACTTCCTTTCTTTCATTTGAAAAAAAGTGGTTAAATGAAGTGTAAAACCGAAAATTTTGGGTGTTTTCGAAACATTAGTAAATCAGCTTTTTAGTTCCCTCCCTTGATTTCCCCCTTCTACTTACCACACAGTAATGTAAAAATTAAAAATAAATATTCTTTCACTTTTGACCAAGGTACATCACTGGGTTGTACCTTAGCAACCTCTATGCTATACCTTGGCCAGGGAAATAAAATATAACATTGTCACGTATGAATTTTGTACAAAGCATTGCATGAAATTTAGGTACATATTATGGTTGGACAATATCACAAGTGGAAAATGAAGTTGTTTTTCTTAAAAATATAAAAGTAACTAGTTAGAAACTTTTGCTTACTAAAAAGCAAGTTAATTAATGACTTTAAAATTATTTGGACTAGAAACAAAATACGTTAGTCTTCAAAAAAAGAAAGTTAAAAAGGAAAAATCATATTGTAACTATAATAGAGCAACAATACAAATTCTTTATAAAAGGAAAAAGTCACGAAAACCCCCCAATTCTTTGAACTAAGAAAAAAACTAAACTAATAAATGTTATATTTACAAAATGAAACCTGAAATTTGTATTAAGCTCAGGGACAAATTAACGGTACAGATAAAACCATGACAATTTCCACGACTATCATGTTGAAAACATTCTATATCTGGCTATGCAAATACATTTTCTTTCTTTGTTAGGAATTTCCCTGCGACTTCTTCTTGCACGTCTTTAACAACTCCCACATAATGTTATGAGTGCTTGTGTACGACAAACTTAACCAAAGTCAACTTTTCAATGTTGATACAATTCTGCACTGTACTGTGTACAGGTGGCCAAGGTACAGGACGATGCACTTAGCCGAGGTTGGCCACTTCCTCTCATATTATTTAATTTACTCTGAGACAATTATTTGTTCTTGTGTTGCTAAAAAAGTTTTCAACGTGTGTCAGGTATGGAACTAAAAGGGGAACGGGTGAAACATTAAAGTAAAAACTTATCTCGAAGACGGGGGAAAAATTAAACACCTCCAGCAGCTTTCGTCGGCATCTGAAAAACTGTGTTTAGATTTCAGTTGGAAATTAAATACCCGACATGACAACATGCAAGGTGATATTGTTGCCACTCTAAACTAAACATTTTGGGAAACAAAAGTTCTCTATTCATTCATTCTGATATATCGACAGTTAACCGAGGTGCAGTCCTGGCCGAGCTACGAGTCCTTCCTCTACTTATCAATACTCCCAAACAATCTTGCTTAGAGTTGCCCGACTTTTATAAACAAACCAGGGACCTAAAACTAGTGAAATACCTTGCATTTGCATTTAAAATATAATATTTAATATGACTAAACAATTCTAATTATCCGTTATCAAGCTGTGCTATTAATTAGATCTCTATTTCAATGCCTGGAATCAAACACTGAATGTCTGTCTTCTCAGACATGTCCCTTTGGTGGTTTTCCCGTTAGGTAACCACAATAGAGTTACTCCCTTCAGCCTTAGCGTGCGGATTAAATATGAATGACCCTAGCGCCACGACAAAAATCGGGCACTGTGGCCCCGCATAATAGCCCCCATTACGAGCAGCTCATGTGACGACCCCTCAGACCGAGGTACGACCCATAATCAGGAGGGTGTAACTTGACCCCGCACCTTAATATATCCCACCGAGAATCGAGACTCAGCTTACTTATACGGCAGGTTCTCATCCCTACATTTGAGGTGCCCCCTTAAGTGAGAATTTCCTGTTGGGTAGTAATGATCTTAAGTAAAAAACAGAGTGGAGATTGACTCACGTGGTTTCTCTAATAAACGATTCGCTTATATATAAGAAATTTTTACAACGCTGTTGACCTATCACTTCCATTCTTGCTCTGGCCATACGCAATTCGTAATTTGCCAGAGGTTGCTCTTCGAAAAAGACGCGAAGGAAGATAGTCGAAAAAGATGCGAAGAAGAAAAACAAGTCCACTTTCATTTGGAATTTAAAGCAAAAGAAAAATTAGTCAGAAGATCTTCCTTCGTGTCAAACCACGTGAGTCAAAACGTTGGAAGCTTTAAAAAACTGAAAATTTAAATTACTTAAACCAATGATTAAAAAAATTTTTACCTGGTAGATATTATATACCTATAATGTTACTTTACTCTACTCTTGTCATTTCTACATACATTATGCAAATACCTCTTTAGATTGTGTAAACAACTTGAACGCAATTTTAAAAAAATACTTGACTCGTGGTTTCTGCAATCAATGATTCAACTGGAAGTCGACCCTGTTTGCAATGTAAGCAATCTGTCATTAACAGAAAACTTAAATTTAATATGCCTGTCCAAATCTAAAAAGTTTCATCGATTCGAAAAAACAATTCGATAAACACAAATCTATGCAATCACAGAGAAAGACGCCCTCGACCTAATGAAATATTACTAGCCCAGCGTGCCTTGGAGCTACAATTATTCATTCAAAAAATCTTTTAAGCAGATTAGCACCGCCTTTCAACGAAAAAGAGGAGAAATATATTAAAAACAGATTCTTTGGAGCTTTATAATATCGTAAAAAGTCATTAGAGTGTTTTGATAACGGAGAAAAATGCCAGGGAAGTTAAATGTTATTACAAGAAGGTAAGCTACAAAAATATAGCGAGTCGTGTAAATATCTTAGCTTGTTACGTTAATGAAACTTTTTTCGGATCTCGTTACGTTAATAAGCTAACGCTAATAAGGGATTTTTTTCGATTGTACAGCTTCAACCTTATTAAAATAGAAAAGAATTAAAATCTCTAAAAAGAATTTTCTTAAGAAGTATATTAAAGGTAAATAATTATGCAAGAGATTATTTTTACTAAGCATTTTTTGAAGCTAAACTCGTTTCAATCAGGTTTTTTAAGATTTAATACATTTGTTTTTGAAATGAAAAGCTTACAGTTTATTGGATATTAATAATTTAATACTTTTACTAGTGATAAATAAGTCTTAGTGGGTATTGATATATATTTGAAAAGATTGTAACATTTTTTCACTACAGAAATCTGCTCTGTCTTACTTTTTTCGTTGTCATAATCGTGTTCAAAAACGAATTCTAATTGAAAATAATTATACTTAAATAAAAAGAACTAAAAAAACACTCTTTTATTAGTGTTCCAAAGAGTAGAATATAATTGTTTTATGAAAAATCTGGAGGTGAAAGCAGAAGTCGTAAAAACTTAAGTCGTTTACATAAATAAGCGTTTAGCTCTAATTGAATTAGAATTCTAATCTGAATTATGGTACATTAAAGTTCTTAATTAATGATTAGGAATTTTTTATGATATTCATTATGACTTAATTTCCATATCGTTTTGCATTCAGTGCCTCTTAGTTTTACGATTTTTGATTTCACCTCCAGATTTTTGATAAATATAAATATTTTCGAGTTTTTGGTACACTAATAAAAGTTATTTTATCTTTTAAAAAACTTCATTTGAATAAAAACTATTAATCAATAAAAAACTTACTTTAAAATATTACTTCACAATGAAAGCATTTAAAAAATAAATTTTAAATATTTAATAAATTTCATAATTAGTATATATAATAATTATGAAGTCTAGAGATAAATTTTTCTCAGATTCACTGCCAGATGGAGCCGTGGAATCAAAATTAATTAATAAATTGAAAATAAATTTCTGAAAATATTAAAATATTGTACAGTTATCAGTAACACACAATCAAAGAAAATTTCAATATTTTAGCACATTAGAAAGTGAGTGAAAAATAAATTTGAAAATTCCATGTATACAAACACAACGCTTAAAATCCGTTCAGCAGTACACATTTAAAAAGATTAACAATTGCAGAATTTATTCTTTTAATTTAATTATTTCTCGCATCTGGGATTGATGGTGTGTTCATTTCTTTCATCAGAAACTAAAAATACGTTTCGAAAGTGAAGATGTTGTCTAGTAGAGAAGTAAAACAGTGGTGGCACAGATTTTCTATTATAACAGATAAATAATAAATTAAAGTGCTTTTTATTTTAAAAAATCGAGAATTTCTATTTTTTAACTTCCTCGGATTCTTACACAATATAACATAAGGTTTAGCTTCGTCTTATAATGAAAGAAATTGGGCCCGGTGTTTTGGAAAAGTATCTCTTGCTATTACCAGGTTTGGTTCAATATTTGATACAAATCTGATACAAAGATTTGCAAATTTGATGCAAAGATTTGTAAATTTGATGCAAAGATTTGCAAATTTGTTGCAAAGACATGCAAAGATTGGAATTATAAGAAAAATGTTAAATTTCATTCATCTTGATCTTCTGTTTTAAAGTTATTATGTTCGTACACATACAGACAAACAGACATACTTCCAAAAAATGTTTTTTTGGACTCGGGAAGGTCAAAATGTTGAGATTTTGCAAAATCTCGATGTCGAATCTTCGAATCTTTTGGCTATTGCAAAGTTTTCTCTTCGTATACTTCATCTGCGCGAAAGTACAAGCAACACACTATTCATATCTATACAGGGTGTCCCGAAAAAGTGGAACAATCATTTATTTCCTTAAATATTGCATCTAGACATACACTTACAATTACAAACAAATAAGGTAGGAAAATAAGGTAAAGGTAAAAATATTAAGGTAGGCCCTTAAAAATGGCAAATAAGGTAGACCAAAGTGTAAAAACACTTTGGCTTCTGTGGAAGTAGAAAATAAAAAGTTTAGAAAATTAAATTTTTATACATTCCCCTCAGAGCAAAAGTGTCAATGAGTGAAATCTTCCTCTTACACTCATCTATGTATAAACCAAGTTTCACGAGTCTTATCTCCAAATCTTACAGAGATATGTTAATTTTTAAATTTCAAGGGGCTGCTCTCAAATTTATATGGAGATATTTACTTCAGAAATGCAGGTTTATTCGACACAGAAACGCTGCGAATTGCAAATATTTGTCTAATAGTACATCATCCAATCACCAAGGATGGAGAAAAAATTGCCAATGACGTATACTTTTATTCAGTTTCATTAGCAGATAGTTGCAACTATCGCCTTGTTAAAGAATGGTAGGAAAACTTGAGAAAATAAAAATTTAAGGTATAACAGGAATATAGCCTAATATTGAGCAAGAATACGGAATTATTTGCTCTTAGCATTGTTCTTATTATTAAACTTAACCAGTGGTGACTCGTCATTTAGGTCTTCAGAGTTGCAGAACTCAATAAAATTATTTTAAAAATTCGTAGTTTAGCATTATTCTAAAACTGGTAGATCGATGTGCATTTAGCGATGAATTGCTAACTGTGGTCATGCTGGCTGCTGTTAAGTGTTTCTTCAAACAAAACGCAAATGTTTGTCATTTCCCTCTGAAAGTCCTCTATGAAGGCAGTCTGCCCTCACATATTGGAGCTAAATCATATTTCTACCATAAGTGCCCCAAGAACGATTTGAGACCGCAGTGGGCTAGTGGTAATGTGCCGGCCTTGGAACCGATGGGTTCCAGGTTCGAAACTCGATTCCACTCAAAATCCGTCATGTATTGGACCTGTTGCACGTTAAATCATGCGTATGGGGCCAAATGTCCTCCCGCTGGTGTGGGGCGGAAGTTGGGTGAGGAGTCCCAGCAGGAGCGGCAATAGAGTTTGCCCGACGGGGGGGACACGGTCTCCCCGACAAGGGGGCACGACCTGCTGTACGGGGGGATGAGTGTAATGAAATTAATTGGTCTCAAATTTTCGTCAGATTATCATTTATTAACTACAGTTGAATTTTGAAATTTTCCCAGACGGGATACAAAATTTTTCCTCGAGGGGGAGGCATTGCCCCCTCTGGTCTCCAGTCCAGAGTCATCCTCGTCGTCTGACCGCGGTTCAAAATTACGAGGTCCTTCTCAAAATAACCCTTGTGTTGCTTGAAAACCGGACGTTGATATAACCAAACTAAACTAAACTAAGAGCGCTTTGACCAACAGAAGATGCCGCATTTTCCTTTTATCCTGAGACTGTGTTCCATGAACTTTGGTGAAATGTTAGACCAAATAGGACAAGAACCAACTCATAGCATTTTTTTTTTAAGTCATACATCAGGATCCGCGGTGACCTCTTAACAGAGTCTCGGTTTCGTAGCTGAAGGGTCATAGGCTCTATTACAGAAGATCCGCTGTTTATATGGACCTGGTGCTAAATCCTCCGGATCAAACATCCTTCCGTTGATGTGGAGTGGAAGTTGGTTGAGGGTGACACCGGCTCAAGTGTATGTCGCCCTCGTTATCTGACATTATGATGCCCATTTCCAAATCTCCGTGTACTTTCAAAACAGCAAGTTAATTTAAAACTAATCTAATTTAATCACCTCTTTAGAGTAAAGTAAATCCTACAGAATCGATAAAATCTGCTATTAAAGTCTTCCAATGTTACATCAGCCTCTACAGAATCGATAAAATCTGCTATTAAAGTCTTCCAATGTTACATCAGTACCATAGAGCTATTGCAAAGAGAAAATGACAAATCGAAGTTTTGATGTTTACTTTCATTAAACCTCCGACTAATGTTTCTTTAGGTGATATTGCAAGAAACAAGTATTCTTTCTTACTTCTTTCTCCCTTAGAAATCTCTCTTTCCCGTCGATAGGAGATAAGCTGTAAGGATTGTCTTTTGGCAAATGTTTCTTCATGTATATAAAGCAATTTAATCAGAAATAAGTCTCAGATATTTTCTAGAAGCTTCTCTACTTTTCGCCTCTGTATCATACAGAAATGGGCTAACTTTTATAAATGACAGTGATGCACGCTCATCAAACGTGCCACGTAAACAATTTTGGAGTCCCTTACGTACTTTGCAAGATGAAAACAGTCGTGAAATCAGACAACACACGGTTGAATATTACGTGGCGTGCACAGTTATATTTATCATGTGAATCAGAAGACAAAGGATTTTTCTTAGAGAAAAATTTATAACACACACACAATATATATCCTATTTTGTATTTAGTTTCATTATGCACTGTAAGCATCCAATATGCATTTTGAATTTCTTGCCGTTTTGAGAATGGGACGCAAATTTGATACACTTTGACTACCATTTTAGTGTCAGGATTACATAAAAAATTTCATTTCTCTACCTTGGTTTGATTTTTAGTTATCGTGTTCACGTATACAAGAATAGAAAATTCTGTAGCCAGTCAATCAAGAGACGAATTTGCTCCAAAGTTTATTGTAGATCTATAATTATAGTGACAAAACAATTTGGCAAAACTCATCCATTTCGCTCAATGCAATTTTAAGTTATCGGGCTCAGATGCCCAAACGGGGACAGGCAGATTTCTCTCGGACGAATTTCGTCTAGAACTTGGAACAGATCTACAATATAGTATTTCGGTGTATATACCACGCCCTCGTGTTTCCAGGCAGAGGGACATAATTCCAAAAATGGCCTTTTCGGACTCAGGGAGGTTTAAAATGTGGAGATTCAGTAAAATTACGAAGCCTATTTTTAGATGATTACAATACTTTTTCGTTGCATACTTCGTATACTAAAAAGTAAAAACCTTAAATACAACTTTGGAAATTATTCTTTTTCTGGTTTTCATAAACTTGAAAGGTATTCGTGAATGATTTTAAAATATATTATATGTCTTTCAGGAGGAAAATGGATGTGATAACACAGAAAAGCGTGAATCAACTTGCTGTTAGACATTAAATGGCACGCATGGCTACTTTTAACAAGTGACTATGTCTTCTTTTAGATATTTAGACATAGAAGTCTCGATATTTCACTTCTTCTGGATTTGGGATTTTCTATATTTTGAAGACAATTCAGGTAGAAGCCATAACTTGCATATGATTTATGGTATTCTAGAGAATCGTAATCATTTCATAGACAGGAATTTTTTATTGAAACCGTTTTTCAAAATTCACTTTTTATGGCCCCTTCCGTGTGAGATAATTCAAACTCTTTTATTCTGATTTATTTTCCGATCTTTTATAAATTTTTGTGTTACTTTCATGCAATGTGGTTTAGGTAACAGTTCGTCCATTTTTAACATAAATATACTGCAATTTTTTAATGTTTCGTAATAAATCAATCTCTTATCTTTCTCTTTCCATATCTATAGTTTAAAAAACCACTCTGCACTAACATATCTTCTATTGAAATGTTTTGCTTATCAGAGAAATAATCTCATTCGGGACCGCATTTATCCTTTTTGTTAGCTAAAATTTTAACATTTACTTTTTTCCCGCTTACTTAATGAAATTTTGTGAGTAGAAAGCTATGACACCCGCACCACTGATGAATGAGATAATTATTTTTCTGCGTGACTTAGGAAAATTGAAATATCATCACTAAATTAAACAATTTTAGTTTTAAATATAGAGTTTCACATAATATCGGTTAATGGAGAGTAAAAATGAAACTTAATTCAATTATAAGAGTTACTTTTAAATGCACAAAAATCACATTCAGAACTATTTAAGCGAGCGGAAAACACCTTATATCGCCATTTGTATTGTCAACTTCAATTGCCCCCTGATTATAACTTCTGTTTAGAATAAGGCTTAAAACGAAGCAAACAGTTTAGTTTATCACAATTCAGTAATCAAAGAATGTCAAAAACTTTTGTCAAGTTTTCGTTTAATTTACTTATATAACCTCCCTCTCTGAAGCAATACGAGGGCTATTTTGAGTAAATTAGCTCGTAAGTTTGGAAAGCGTTCAGATGAGAAGGACGACACTCGAACCAGCACCACTTTTTATATATTTCCATGCCACGCCAGCTGGAAGACGTATGACTCTCGACATCAGATTTTAAGTGCACCAGACTCACATACACCGCAGATCTTTGGAGAAATGAGGTTTCGAGCTGGGAACACTCTGGGCCCGAAGCCGAGACCCAACCACCAGGCCACAACGGTGCAAAATGTTTGTTAATAAAATCGACTGTCTCTGCGAAACGGCCGCAGGGATTGAAGGGCGTAGACTTATTTACCTTACTCAACTCTGACTTTCTGTGACTAAAGTAGCTCTATGTGACTATTAACTCTATAGTCTATAGTGACTATTAGTCTAGTGTGACTATGTGACTCTATGTATGTAAAATTCTTCGTGATTTTCACCAACTTTGAAACTCGAATGTGACTAAACCATAATAACAAATTCTAAAATTATTTTTGAAATCTTCAATGTCTACCTTTCTCTGTTAAATGAAATTAAAACCAACTCTCTATGTAATTTGGTTACGGAGCTATAAGCTTTTAACTTTAGCGCGAAAAGCGTCATAATTTTTT
>BGPR01000856.1:0-82593 GCA_013235015.1 Araneus ventricosus
TTTTCTTTCATATATAAATTCATTTGTGTACTTTTTTGATTAATTATTTAATGCATTATTTCCTTTTACCTGTCAAACCAATTAAGAATTTGACACTTAAGGGATTTTGTTACATTTTTATTGCCACCAGTGTTATTGTTTTCTTAAGAGTACAATAACTTGCTATTTAATGATAGGTTTCTCAGGATAATACAGGATGTCCAATTCAAATACCCCTTATTTGAACAGTCGATTAAAAAAAATCTATTGGGGATTTTAGCCAAAATTTGCTGCTGAATTCATAGATTTTGGCAACATTTTTTTTTTCTTTTCTGTATATATGCAAACTGAGGCAAGCAACAAACTTTACCTATTAAATAATTGATACTGTCTTTGATAGACTGATTTATCAACTAGCTAATATTGTATGATATGCATTGTTTGGTTAATTGACACAAGAGCTCTGCTGCATCAATAAATTGTGAAATTTTTCAACGAGAAGAGGACTTCAAATAGCAAAAATTGTTGGAATGAATTTGATTCCATTCAGATACACCTATTAAGTATAAATTATTTTAAAATGAGTTAATATTATGATTTTTAATGCTGTTTCAAGTTTCTTGCGTATCTTATATAATTATTTAAGCTACACGTTTAAATAAACCCTCTTGCACAGGTTACATTTCAGGGTAATTGTAGTTAGTTTTAGGCACAGCACAGAAGGGAAGTCAAACATTTATTTCTAAGTACATCTTGATTATTCTGGTAATGTGTGACAGGCAATATTTCAGTTCCATATGAAATCAGATCCATAGGCAGTGATAAGTAAATAGACATAAACTAGTTTGCACGTCATTTGGGAGTAATTATTGAACAGGGTACTAGAGGCATGGTAAATTTTTTTTAAAAAGTAAAAATAATTATAATAATGTATGTACCATCAATATTTGATATCACATTTAAAGACTATTGTCATTAAAATCAATTTTTAAAATGCCAATACTTATGTAAGGGAGAGGTGGACACCTTTCAACAGTTAGCATTTCTCTTCACTGGAAATGCTATTTCATCGGCTGATAGGTGGCTAATCAAGTTTCAAAAGAGAACATCTTCTGGCAATAGGCTTCATTCCATTTCGCAAACCATGTGCTTTTCTATGAAATGAGATATGTGTTGTGACCTAAGTAAAAATTGAAATTTCCTTTCATCACTGAATTTTTCTTGCTCCATATTCAATGAGATGAGTTGATTTATTCGCCAAATTAATTAAGATATTCTGCATATAACAATACTATTGGCAACTAGAAATTCCTTTTCTAAAGAGAGTTATAACACTTTAAACTTAATGGCACCTTTCAACACTTAAAATGTATCCCTCATGTTAAGGAAGTATTAATTTAATTAAGTAACTTTGAGATTTGGAGCAAGATGATTTAAGAAGAAAAAGATTTCTAAGGCTATGCAAGCATTTCAAGATGGCATGTTTCTTAGAACAGCTGGAGACATTATATGGAATGACCTATTTTACATTAATTTATAGATTAAAATAAAGTAAAACATTTGATCTTGATGATAACATAACATTGGATACTTTATCCAACTGCTTTAGCTCCAAGTTTACATGCCAACAAGTTTTCACCACAGGTCAAGAAAGAATGCTTTGTGATTATATTATTAAAAGTTCAAATATGTACTAAGGTCCGACTTACAAACAAGTACGACAGCTTGCATATGATTATCCAAAATGTGTGGGCTCAAGCACTCGAAGTTGTTGGAATAATGTAGGAATTCACTGAGGTAAGGATTTTATGAATTGTTGGAATAATGGAGCCATTAAAGTCAAAACTGAAAGTGGCACAAAATTACAAACAATGAAAATAAGAAAATTAAGTTAACCTAAAACCAGATAAATTTTCATACATGCCAACCATTACAGATTCTCCATAGTTACAATGGATTTTCTCAAAAATTTCTGCAAACTATGGATAAGATTTAAATTTTTACGGAAGCGAGTTTTATCCCCCTCGTACACAGTCGTTTTACCTGTATTCCTTGATGACATCACAATCCAGATTTTTTTTCTACATTTCATGTTTTTGAAAAATGTCATATAATTATTTCATATTCTTCTAATGATAGTGATTTACACATTTATTGTATTATTTATTCAGATAAGATATTTTTCATAAAAATAGAAATTTTGGATTATTTAAAATATGATGAAATATACGATCATAAATTCAAAATTTTAACATATCTGTTTACGTATATGTGTGCCTGGTAGACCTTCTGCTATGGACAGCCACCTTTCCAATGTTGGCATTTATGAATTTTGTTCGATCACTGTATTTTTTGGTACATTTGTTATATTTCAATAAAATGGCTGAACTCGGGTACTTCTACAACTTAAGTTTTGTAATATTGAATTTCATTAACTTATGCCTTCAACATTAATATCTTTCAAATACCATAATCCATCTCCCACTCTGACTATAGCAGTGGTGGCAAACCTATGATTGCAAGTCAAACATCAAGTCCCAAAGGCTTTTTAAATTAACCAATGCGTTGATTTTTTCAAACGTTTTTTAAGACGTTAAAGAGAGAACAGACAATCGAAAGTATTAAAAAATTAACCAGTGTTTTTAAAACTTTTTTGATTCCAAATAATAACATTACAGCTGCTACTTTTCTATCAACCTATTGCATTCCTCACCATGGGAAACCTCTTAGAATTTGTAAAACAAACATTTTTAGAATGTAGTGATACTTTGCAGATTTTAAAGAAAAATATTCAATTGTAAAGCATATAAATGAGTTACCAATATGTCACAATACAATCTTGATAAATACATAATGATTTAAAGTGTGTAGAAATATATTTAATTGCTTTCGATGAGAGTGATTATGTAAATGGTTATGCACAACTAGCAGATTTTTCTTGCAATAAATTAGCAATTAATTCTTAATTAAATTATTAATTCTTGATATAAATTAGGCAATGTAATGAAAGAAGAGTCCAAGAAATTAATATTCAAAAGGGAGGTGTACTAGTCTTGATATTTTAATGAATTTAATAAAGCATTTAAAGAAATGGATATTGACCTACAGAAAATTGTCTCTGTAATAACAAATGATGCACCCAATATGGTGGCAAAAAAGCAATGATTCTATTCAGCAGCTTAAGAAATTGAATTTCATTGTATAATAAACCATCAAGTTCTATTTGTGAAGCAAGGTTTAAAAATATTTTCCAATGTAATGCCAGTTGTAATAAAAGCCATCAACTTTATAAATGCAAGGTCTTCAGAAACGACAATTATTAACGGAAATAGAGTACCAATATTCTGAGATGTTGACATACAACAAGATTCAATGGATCAGTTGCAGTTAATCGGTTTGCCAATTTATTACAAGAAATAAAGCTCTTTTTGAAGGAAAAAACAATAATTATGATGAATTTTCAAATATAGATTGGTTAAATGATTTAATATTCTTATGCAACATCATTCAGCACTTCAATGAACAAATTGTATTAATTTTAATTATTGTATTACAACAACATTTTCGAATATATGCTTGACATTCAAAAAAATGCAATTAACCCTTTAACGTTCATTGATTTCGCAGTGAAACCACACATTGAGCAATTTTTTACTGTGCATGGTCGAAACGAAGCATAATTTTCCTTCATAACTTTGAGAGCCCGATATATAAGCCAACTTCAATATCATTAGTATTCACAAAGATATTGGCATTGCAAAAGCTAAATTGATAAGAGAAACAAAATGATGAGGGTTCTTGCACAAATTGATAGTCTTTAAAAATGAATCTTTGAAAGTAATATTGAATTTTATGAAGTTTGAATATCCTGTATACTCATGTATGGCTATAAATTAAATACACAATTTAAATTATACATTTTGATGATAACTTATTTGGAGGAAAAATAGCCTTTCACAGTGAAGCCACAAATTTCTTTAAAATAAAAAATGCTAAATTTCCTTCCTTTACATTTTTATGATCAGCTATATGTCGAATACTCATTTTTGAAATTAAATTAAGTAATAGCTTCTGTTTTGATAAGTCAATGTAATTTATTTTACAAATACATTGGAAAACAAGAGAAAAGAAAATCACTAACATGATATAAGAACTAGTAAACATTGTGGCAGCAAGTTGTTTTATCACAGGTCATACTTAAAAAAGACTGTTTACTTTTTGTAGATTCATTTTAATGCTGTTTTAATTTTTTTGTATATAAAAGTGATCTAGACAATTAGTTGAGACATGATTTATTTTACATATTGAAAAGGTTCATTATATTTTGAGAAATGGATTATATACTTTGACTTATCTGCTCACTAGTAAAACTTATTTTATTCATTGTCATAATATTACTCAGCTAGAAGAGATAGATAAAATAAAAAATATTTTTAACTTTATTCAACAATGTTGAGAATCTCCAAGAGAATTGGGTAATGCATAATATGTATGTTAATTGACTTACAAGTCATTTTAGGGTAGGTGAAGAAAGTTATTTAGAAAGATACTATCGAAACAACAAAGTAGAAAAAAATTAAATTATGTTGAATTATGCGACATCCATATTTAAAAAGAATTTTTAAAAGCCCAGTAGTTTTAAGTACAATAGAATCAGAGTTATCAGATATATTGGTTCTGAATTCAAGATCAAATCTAAGCGTGCATTCAGTAATTTCAGTTACATTAGGTGGGTTTTGCAGTTTGTAAGAGTGGTAGTAAATGCTATTAATCTTTTCTGTTTTGATAAGTCAGCATAATTTATTTTACAAACACATTGGAAAACAAGAGAAAAGAAAATCACTTTTCTGAACTTCACTTTTTCTGAGATAACACGATGTAAACATTGTGGCAGCAAGTTGTTTTATAAGAGGTCATACTTAAAAAAAAAGAGTGTTTACTTTTTGTGGATTCATTTTAATGCTGTTTTACTTTATATATATATATAAAAGTGATATAGGTAACACAGGTTTGCAAAATTTTGCATAAAACGTTTATTAGAATCAATAACTCATTTTATTTATTCAAGATAGGAATTTCTCTTTGCTTATCTACTGAAATTTCGTAAAATTTAGGTTTGCCATGCAAAAGAGTTTAACATGCTTAAAACTCACTTTCACTTAAAACTTTGCAATGTATATGATTAAATAAAATCTAATCACACCAAATAAAGAGATCAAACTAGAATAAATTGGATATTGGTTTGTTTTATTTCATACAACAATTTCTTTAACATAAACACATTACCTTCAATATTGCAGCAGCTGATACATTTCAAGACAAAATTATTAAAACTAACATTTATGTTCAGTCATAATATTCACAGTTCTTATGTGATTGAGGATAGGCACTTTATAAGATTATGTTATGAATCCTTAGAGTAAATTGTTATTATGTGAAACTACTCGTAAGAAATACTGTCAAACTTGTTTTTTAGGACTCGGATGAACTAATTTAATTATGTGCACAATATGATTTTTAATGCTGTTTTAAGAAAGATATTGCAACAAGAAATCATCATTAACTAACAAAAATCTCAACAGATCTGTAATTCACTTCCTAAATATCATTATTTTCAGCGCATGAATTAACTAGGCAGGCAATAATCTCATTCCCGGCACGGTGTTCTATAACTTCACTAGCGTCTACTAGAGGGCTCTGCTCGATCCCAAACCCTTTCCCAAGTGATTCCGAGTGTGTCCCTCCTTGTCAAACTTCCCCACCTACGAAAACTACTACTTGAGATGGATTCGCCCATCCCATAGGGAAAGAGTTTGGCATACAGACGCTAGTTACGTAGGCAAATCGCTTTCGCCGAGTTGCGATCAGCGACATCTAGTGTCGGAAGTCGACGTAAAAAACTTTTAGACGACCACGTTAAAATGGGACAAAATGTATAAGTTATTATTTTTCAACAAACATTGACTGTTTTTTCGGTTTAATTTTGTTTATAAATGTTAAAATTTCAACATTAAGAAAAAGGCGATATATTTTTCTTTAAAGTAAACACTTTTAGTAAAAAGATGGAAAATGTTTCAAAATTTTTTTTAATAAAAAAGTTAGTTTTTTTACAAATTATCATAGATTTATTGAATTAATAAAAAGAAGGACGGTCTAGGAGATGCTATTAAAAATCGGATGTTTTTTTTTAAAAACACAAACAAAGATAATTATCTCTTTGTGCTATCTTTGCATCGAGCTTGTTTTACAAATTTGCCTTGCAAGGGAGGTGGCGCTATTTGTCACGGTAAACTTGCAATTAAGGTGGCGCTAGTTGTCACGGCGAATTTGCTACAAGTCCGCTTCAAGTTTGAGGCGTCAAATTTGCTATGACAATGTAATAGTAAGTCAAAATCAAACTTGCTGCAAGCTTACGTGCTATCTGGGACCGTATTAAAATTTGCCATCTGCAACATCTCCTTTCAAACTATCTTACTTCAGTGCTGTATGGCTGTTGTGCCATAAAACCCGCAACAAAGAAACAATACTTCAGTGCTACAAATGAATATTTCTCGATCGGTGAACATAATGATGATTTTTTTAAAAAATTCTATCCATGTGTCTTCAAGAGGTCATGGTTTTGAGATCGAACAATAGAACAACCTTTAATTAAATTCAAACTCAATCAGCTGGAATTTGAAATTGGTAAAGTATGATCTCAATTTTTATATATAATATTTAGGATTGGAATGCTGAGAAATTACTTCTTTTATATTATGCCAGCTGATATGCCCGGCGTTGCTCAGGATAAAAACATTTTTAAGTACTTAACTCAATAAGAGTTTTACGCAGCAGCATCTTTCGTCGATTTCTGATAATATATTGCCGTGCTCTCTGACTTTCTCAACCAGCAGTTAAACACCCCTCTTTTTTCTCTCTCCTTAGTTTGAACCACCTGGCAAGAATCTAGTAGTCCTTTGTACTCCGTTTCCTCCTCCCATCATTTTTAAGGCAACAACAGAAGCTCTTTCATATTTTAGATTTTATTGCCATTATCCGGACTACAATTCTCTTTTTTTTAGTGTTTGTATCACTGACAGGAAAAACCCGCATCGTATTCTTTCTGTTTCTCCTTAGGCCCTCTCCCTCAGGTAGGAAGCGGGCTCAATAATCTTGAAGGATTATACACACTTATTATGTTTATTTAAAAATTTGTAAAATTAAATGAAACATCGCGGAGAGAGAGTAAGCAACATCATTGGATCGTGGTGCAAACATATTGAAAGAGGTATATGCTATAAAATAAAAGCGAAAATAAAAATTCTGCTTTCTGGTAATATTCAAAGGAAACAATATTTTTTTTATCGTAACTTTCACAATGGTTAAATTACGGGAATGAAAGATTTGATAAAACGATACATTTGTTTGAATTTAACTACAATAACAGAAAACATTGTTACAAATTGTGTATGGAATAAATTTGAAATGTTTATTAAATTAAGGAAAAGAACGCATTACATTTTAATTGGAATCTTTAAAAAGTAATTTTTTGCTCTTTAAGATGATATGTAAACCATCTACGTGCAATATATTTTTCAGAAGTTATTGGCGAAAAACCAAGATAAAATGCCGAAAATTGGTTTAATTTTCATTATTTAATTAAATATCTTAGGAAGTAATTTTTTTTGAAAGTTGAAAAAGTACAATTAATCCAGGAACGGACCTCAGAATGGCATGTGCAAATTTCATGTCAAAAATATTCACCGTTTAGGAGGAGTTCTTATGACAGATAGACCGTTAAAACATCTTTCCCCCCCCCCTTCCTACGATAGGAGCCGGACTAAGTAACCTTGAAGGCATAACACACACTCATTAGGATCATTTAAAAATTTGTAAAAATTAAACAAAAAATCGAGGGAATAATTCACTAACATCATTGGATCACTGTGTAACTGTATTAAAAGGTGTAAATGCTACGACAACCGGAAGTGGAAAGTCTACTTTGTTGTTTATGCTCAAGGAAAACAATATTTTCTTATACTAACTTCAACACTGGCAAAAGCCCATGCGCGAAACAGCAAATTGGCTTGAATTTAATTCTATAAGAATAAAAAGTATTGTTAGAAATTGCTTTAAAAATATTTTTTAAACGTTACTAACAATCAGAGAAAACATTTAACCACAATGGAATTAATAACATTAAAATGATAATTTTCTGCTCTTTAATAAGGAGTAAAAATAACTGTTGTGCGATAAATATATCAGTAGATATTGGCAAAAAATGTCTAAGTATTAGGCTTAACAGCGGCCAATTTTCGTTATTTAATTGAATATCTTAAGAACTAATCAATTCTGAAAGTTAAAAATAGAATAGTTGACTTAGAAATGTACTCTAGAATGTCATGTGCAAATTTCATATTGCTACCGTTTAGGAGGAGTTCTTGTGACAAATACAGGTATTTTCTGTTTTATATTATAGATGTCACCTTTTCCTTATTTTGAGCTCCATGGGCTGAAGCAAACTTTATATTTAAAATAATTGGCAAAAACTAGAGGACCAGCCCCACCACTGGACCGATTTCGACAATTTTTATTTTATATGAAAGCTTATGACCTCTACATATTGCATCAACAGTCGCCTGCTCCCACCACCCTCCATTTTCGAGAGAAATCGAAAAAACATTACTTCACTATTATTCTCTATGGGGAAAAACCTCGACAGCCATCTCCCCAGCCTCAATCACTGGACCGATTTCGACAATTTTTATTTCATATGAAAGCTTATGACATTTAGATATGTCATCAATGGTAGCCTGCCACCCACTCCCTCCATTTTTGAGATACATCGTAAAACAAAACTTTGTCAGAGTCCCTCGGCCTTTACAACCACCAATTTATTGTACCAAGTTCCAAGCACAGCTACAGGCTATTAATATTATGGGCGAACAGCTGGTCTCCAAAGGCGGCTAGTATAAATAAAATCATTTGTAATTACATTGAGTAATCACAAGTTGAATGTTTGAAATTGTTTTTCTACAAAACATCAATCAAGTAAGAACTAACAGCATAGCTTGCACAAAAACATCCTCAGTGGACTCCAAATTGTGTTCAAATTAACCTACACCACATGGCTAAATGATATTTGAGCGCCCTGGGCAGTTATTGGGCACTTCAGCAAAACATTAACTAGGAATTTGAATGCCTATGTCCCAAAGAAAATACCTACCTAATACAAAAATTGAATAGCAAAAAAGAAAGAAAAAAAAAACACTTGTTCTCTGATTAACGCTTAACAATTTCGCAAATCAACACCTTTGCATATTTAAAATTATAATTAAGTAAATTTCTTGGCTCAAAATGAAAAGAAAATCAGCACAGAAAATTTGTAAGCGTCCTTGGATCAGTGGCGCCCCTGGACTACAGCCGAGTTAGCTCACATAAGATGGCTCAGTATTAAGGGGAAAGTCATCTTCGCATCTTCCTATCTCTGCTGTATGTACATTTCAATATATGTTTAGTTCAACTTGCTCCATTATTTGTTTGAAAGAAACATTTCCAGTCTAATCAGTGGCATCGTGATGGATGCCCCGGGCAGGAGGAAGACAAAACATTAGAGGGTTTGTGTCATTTTTTAAAGCCAGATATAACATGTGTGTGCGAAAAATGCATGCCCCAGGCACACTTGTTAAGCCAATGGTGAAGAGTGGGGTGGGTAGGGAATTCATATTCCGACCCAGATGGCACTTACTCTCGCTATGCCACAGGGTTTAATGCATTTTATTTATAGATACTCTCCTGTTAGAAACTAATCCTAGGATAAATTTTCATTCATAAAACAGGGATGAGATTGGCAAAAAAGCAAAAAGACTGAAATCATACGCAAGCAAAACATTTGTACCATAATTTATACGCGAAAGATGTTTTAAGAAGTAAAACATCACAACACGCAACATGATGAAAATAATACACTATAATAATTTAATTATTTATAATTCAGTATGTATAAATAAGAAAAGAATATTAAGTTATTATTAAATCATTCACATTAAAAGTTAACAAACAAGTTTAACACATTATCAGGTGCATCAGAAAATACAAAATTAGACATTAAAACATTTACCACCCTGTACATCACTGCAATTCAACATACACCCAACAGAAGTCTGAGAAGAATTATATTTATAGCCTTTGATAAAAGTTAGCTAAAAAAATAAATAAAAATAAGGACAAATAATTTCTTTTGCTTCGTAATTGTGTAAGTGTATGTAGCCTTTATAAATTGTAATAATGTATCATATATGATTTCGTTTTATTTTTCTTTTATTTTTATAAATTTTGCAAAAGTAAAACAATGACTTTGACCTTATAAAGCAAGAGGGGTAGAGATTATACAGTTACAATGACAGACTCATTGAGACATTATATTTGAAACACTTCCTTAATTGTTAAAGAAGTGGTTTTCTTCATTTTAATTGTGTGGTTTCGTTGGACACAGATTCCATTAACCATGATTCACCCTTTGTTTTGGAGGCCTCCTATCTTTGACAGATTTCTTCAATAAAGGATGTGTTGCATCCTCTGCAAGTTTATTTTCAGTAGAGGCTCAAGTTTTGCACAATCTTCTATAGTATTGTTTAATTACTGCATATTGTCGGACTACACTATCTCTAGAATGTCTAGGTAAATCATGTTTTATTTTTTTATTTATGTCTTATCTCTTTTTTTGTTGATTTGCACACAGCTTTTAGCTGCCTCTTTGACAGGAGTTTTTTTTTTATTGTAGTTTATTTATTTTGTTTTTTCCATTTTTTAAATTTCATCTTGGTAAACCTACAAGATGACCTTAAGTTTCCAACTATTTTTTTCAACATGTTCATGTAATTTTTTTTGCAAAATATGCCACAGAGGTTTTTTGCAAAAAGTGGTAATTATCTTTGAATGACACAGAATATGTTGGAATATGTCCTTGTAGAGCTTGCCGGATTATAATGTTGATTCATGTAGAAGATGAATCAGTTAGTTTCCAGCGGTGGAGTTGTCAGTAACGTCACATATTTTCCCAGAATTTTTCTTTCGAAAAACGGAAGAAGGTTTTTTTCTTTGTGTGAAAGGGAATTTTCGGAAGACAGCAAATTTTATGTAAAACCCTGAATTTTGAGAGAAAAAAAAAGACAAAAAAAGTGGAATTTCTTCAAAATAACAAAAAAGCGGAAGAATCTCATCCCTGATAAAAAATAAATGAGAAAACAAGTAAATAGCTATTTATAGAAGAAGACATATCAAAGTAAATTTTAAAGTTCCTACTGCATGATGTAGCAAATAGGGGGAGAGGTTTCCCAGGCATCAGTCTTAGGAGGTAATGTAGACAAAACACTAGTGTGTATAATACGAAATTTTAGGGGAAAACAATACCTTGCTTCCAAGGCCCATTCACTCTTAAGTTAGCCAATTAACACATTGACTGCTGACACAGTGCCAGAACGGATGTGGCCAAGGCATGTACGCTGGAAACGCTACGTTTCAATATTTATTCTCTGGTTACGTTTTGGGTATATATGCTGGTATTGGCATGGAATGAAGGTTCGAAACTAGTTGTAAACGAAATTGTTTCAAATTTTTTACTTACTGAAAAATAAAACACAAGTTATTTATTTCTTATAGTAAGTTAGACGGCATATGGGCACAACCTACTCCTGTGTCAAGGCATTAACTATGAACAGGGCTTTACATGACCGGCAGTCAATGTGTTTGTACACTGGGGACGAACAAATCATATATCCTGGGCGCCATTTGTCACTGCACTACAGCCTTGGCTAAGAATAGGGCCAACGTTTTATATGTGCTCCTTCAATAGCATTGTCATCACACACTTTTTTTAATATAACTTTCTTTTGATAAAACCTGATCAAAGAGAAATGAGATACTCGCAATTTAATATTGTCGAAATGAGAACATTTTGAATCTGAGATCGAATATAAAAGTTTTGATTTAATAATATTTAAAAGGCACTTTTTTGTCTGCGTATATTTACATTTCAACCCCTCAAGACCTATCTTTTGCTGCTTCTATAACACCGATAGATTCTGAACTAAGTTGCCACTGTACTTAACTACTTCTTTTCCGCTAAAACACTTAGATAAAAAAGTCAGATAAGACTATGAATGTTTGTAGTAAAGTAAAAATTTATCTACACTTTAGCCAGAAAAACAGTTCTTATGAGGAATTGGCTGCCAAGATTGCATGCATAGAACTTGTCGTATTGTGGCCATGTGAGTGAAGTCTGATCATGATAATATTTTTCTGTCCTGTTGAAGACTAAACATGGTCGCACCACAATCAGTTTGAACTAAGAAAGAACAGTGAATGCTCATTAATTTCCTTTGGTCAGAAGTTGCTATACTGAGATGATATCAGGATTAATCCACATAATACAGGGATAGTGAAACCCATAATCCATATCAAATGCCAAAGCTCATTGTCACATAAAGTGTTGCTATTGCAAGGCAATGCAGGTTTATGTAAAACCACACCAGTCCGGCCTACCCGAAAGGGAGCAAGCCTTTAGCAGACCGGTGGAATGCAGGTTTACACACCACTGCACACAGCTTTGCAACCATTAGTCCTCTGGGTTTCAAAGTCCTGAAACACACTTCTTGCATCCTAGACTCTTTGACCTCATCAAAAATGTATTACATAAGACATCATTTCTACAGAATAGGACATGCAAGATATGGTGTATCAATGGTTGGCCACCTAACCAAAAATCTCATTCTTTTCCCCAGGGCTTCTAGCTTGTGGCTGTATTCAATGCATCATAAAGGCAAAGGATTATTGAGAAATGATGTCTTTTAACAACAACTAGCTGAAAAGACTGTAAATAAAAGAAAATAACTAAAAATATGCTCAAAATATCTAGAAATAATCAATAAAGAAAAATAATTGATAAGTTGCAGCTCTAAATTTATTTATCAAAATCTTTGTTCCATCCAAGCAATTCTTTATACATAAATAATTTTTAAATATCAGGGAAAAAAATGCATGTCATGTAATAATAATTATACAAGAAACAATCAAAATAAAAGGCACACAAGAAAATATGTGCGTAATACTGAAATAAAAAAATTAATAAGTAATAAATCAAGTCGCCAAATAGAATGCAACATTATATAATTTTCCATAGTAAAAACATGGCTTTTTATAACAATGTACCACAATCATTATATGTATACTGTATTACATGTGGAAGAAATGTAAAGCCTCGAGTGTTAACACAACCTTTCATAAAAGAAGAAAGACAGCAAAATTTTAACACAGAATATATTTTGTAAGTAGATTAACTAGTTGAAAATATTTTGTAAAAAGCATGACAACATTTAATGCTACCACCAAGGTAATGCAATTGAAATCACCCCAAAACATTATTAACCCTTTGAGGACGACTGCCACATGGGTGTGCCAGCTGCTCGTACTGTTAAGCGTGCAAAGGGTTAATATCCTTTTTGTAACAGTTTTAAAGTCTTTTTAAGCACAATTATATAACTACTACAAAAACATATATGCTTTGTTGCCTTGTAAGATATGTTGCTTTTCCAGTAAAAACTCTTTTTTACACTAATTTATGAATATTTACTACAGAACGGCTTTGTTGATGCTTTCTGGAAAGGGATAAATTTCATTATTAATGGTTATAAATGTATCTAATGACAGCAAAGTAGATGAAAGCAAATGATGCTACAGTTAATGCGAAAAGTAACACAGAACAGAAGAGAAGCATAAAATCAGGGTTCTCTAGTATATGCGTCAACATACAAGATCGGAGCATAAACAACATATTAAATACTTAACAGTTTTAAGAGAAAAAAAAAAATACAATTACGAGTTAAATAAAGTGAAATGCACCAAACATAATGATTTGATGAATTATTATAAATATCTCTAAATCTCATGATGTAAATGAACTTCATACTATCAGTTCATGAAAAGAAAAAAAGCAGAGTAGTGAAAATAAACAACATTAGAAAGTTAACATTAGCTTGGAACTGAAACAAAAATGTTAGAATTCGGCATAATGAACAGGGAAAAAACAAACAAACAAAACAACAACAAAAAAAAACCTCCAGTTTTATTATACACTTTTTTCTTTTATAATAGAGTATGCAAAAAGTATAAAATACTACTAAATAAGTTCAAAGTAAATCTAAATAAGTCATTATACAAGAATTAAATAATTTGAATGAGTTTGTAGATAAAATAACTTTTACTCTGCTGTATAAATCAAGCTGATGATCTACAGAGACAACAACATTTCTTTTGTTCATGGACAGACTACATGAATTTCATGGCATCACATGAATTTGGATGATATCAAAGTTCTGAAGAGGCTATGCCACTTTCATAAGAGTAACTGTTAACCCATTAATGCCTAAAACACCAAGATTAAGTTAACTGTGAAGTAAAATTAAATTCGTAGTAAAAATTTTCTTTGGTTCTTTTTTTTTTAAGAAAAACTTTTTAAAAAATCGAAAAAATTATTTTTTAAAACTTTTTTTACACAAATATTAAAGATTCTTAAAATATTATAAAATACCAAGAAATAAAAGTCACTTTCTAATTCCTTGTATAAACTCAAAAACAAACGAAATGAAGAAAAAAAAAATCAAAATGATGACATTTTTTACTTCAAAATCTTGTTAATTGATGGTATATGCCTGTTGGAAACTGGGAGTTTGGCAATACCTACCGACTTCACAGACAAAGCAAAAAAGAGACAATTCAACCATGGAGGTGAAATGCAACTGCCCTCAAATGTGGACGCTGGGCGTTAATGGGTTAGGCAGAAAATTTTAAGCATCATTTGAAGGTGACTTTTTTTTCCATTTGGGGGTCAATACGGAATTCAGTCCAAACAGATTGAAAACCATAAAATGGACTAGAAAAATTACTTCATAATGGCTAACTCATTAAAAATATTTATTGCTGTAACAGATGAATAATGTAAGGGTGAATAATACTTAATTTATTTGAGAATTCTATAATGCAGTTTGGATATATTTCATACCAGAGAGGAAAAAGAAGAGGGAAAATATATCAACATTTTACTACATCTGCCTTTGATTAGCTTACAGCTGTTTACAGAACGGTACATCACTTCACACATATAAGATACTAAACCTTCCTATATTACTACAACAAAATATGTTTCCAAAATATTTTCATGATTATTTATATATTTCACAAAATAATTGATGCATGCACATAAATTTTATTTTAGTGTTATTTATCTATAAGTTTTCTCAGTAGTGATCTTCTACTCAGAGAAGAAAGCTCCAAAATTCAACAAGATAATAGGAAGTCTATTTGCATATTATATGGATGGACATAATGGATCATCTGCATATGTTATTTTTAACCGTGCATGGACACATAAATAGCTTAGGAGAAACTCCAACAAAATGCTTTCCGCTAGTTAACAAATGGATTCAAGACACACATTTCACAATTTTGAAAAGAGAGTCTACTGGTTTGAAACTTAACTGAGAGACAAGCAAACTAAATTAAACCTAATTATTCAATAAATCAAGGAATTCCATGCTTTCAAATAAGTTTGACTTTTTAGAAACTGTTTTATCAGGTGTAAATAAAGACAAATTATAGCGAAAATTAAGTATATAATATTCTTCCACACAGAAAAGTGAAAATTGATAGTGTTATTAGTGCAAATAAAATCATCATTAAGTGCACTTTCCAAAACTCAAATGTTCATAAAAATTAATTGCATTAAAACCTCATAAAGTAAGTAAGAGTAAAGTATCAAAAAGTTAATAAATTGAAATTGGGCATTTTTGATAAATCAAAGACAAATTAACCTAAATATCACAGATATTACACAAAATAGAAAGGATGATCAGAATCTTCTCAATCAGAAGTCTCAACTTTGCGGAATGCGACTTCGTAAGAATTCTAATAAGGCTGGTGTTCCCTTTGAAAGTATAGCAGGCCTAGGATTACGGAACAGGTTTCCATCAAGCAAAAGCGATCTGTAAAATACAACATATACTTCTGAACAGGAAATAAAACAATCTGACATATGTAATGCAATTAAGACTGTAATATGTTTATACTTTCATTACATTAAAAAAATGGAAATGAGGAGGCATCTGAATTTTCAACAAATAAAGGAGCTAATATTTTTTGAAGTAATCTTTTAGTACAATATTTAGAACTTTAAATCAAACCATTATAAGAAATCATACAGAAATACCATAATAAGAAAAATTATGATTTCTTTTCAATTCTGAAAAGAAAATTTCATGATTTTCATCATGTTTTTAAGAAAATAATTTAGAGTATTTTATATTATGTTTTGAATTAACATTGTATGTTTCTTATTTACTTTCCAAAACAGCCCTCAAGTTGCTTCAAAATGGGACGATAATATAACTAAACCAAACCATATTTACTTTACATATGTTAAGTTTTACAACAACAAAAGGATTTCATATTCCGAACTGACACAATGAATCAAATATATTCTTGTTATAACTTTTTAAAAGAATATCCAAACATTCTAATTTAAAATTGTTCTAAACCATTTTTTCTTATATTAACAGCGATATTAAAATTAGATGAATTGGATTGTGTGGGAGAAAAAATATCGCAACATACAGGGTGCTTTTTTTAAAACTGACACTCTCAGAGCCATCTGTAGCTCGATCCATCAGTTGAAATGCTACCAAATTTGGTAGGGGGACTAATGATCACATGGGAAAAAAGATTCAATGGAAAAAAATAGTTCCAAAAGTTGCCAGTGGGTTAAAATGTGGCGTTGTTGTAGTCTACACAAATGAGAATTAGACAAATGAATAACAAAGAAGAAACTTCAATGCAACACCACTTTGATGCAGCAAATGAACTGCCCCAAAGGGTTACACAGAGGGTATTTCAGTGCACCATTACACTTTATTCAATCAAAGCACTCCCTTGGCGAGAGCACAGACCTCTTTCAATGTGACCACCATTCTCGTGGACCATGCACTGCAACCTGAAAACAGCATTCTCGACGGCCAAATGCAACATGTCACCAGGAATGCTCAGAACAGCCCCAAGATATGTTGTCCTTTAATGTCATCAAGGTCAGGACTCCACCAAGACAGATCTCGGACTTCAAATAACCACACATGAAAAGGTTACATGAGGTTAGATCCAGGGAGAATGTTGTGCTCAGGATGCAATGCATGGTCCACAAGAAAGGTGATCGTATTTAAAGAAGTTTATGCCCTCACAAATGAAGTGCTTTCATTAAATAAAGTGCTATGGTGCACTGAAATATCATCTCTGTAAACCTTTGGGGCAATTCATTTGCTGCATTAAAGAGACGTTGCACTGGAATTTCTTCTTTGTTATTCATTTGTCTAATTCTCATTTGTGTAGACTACAACAGCGCCACATTTTAACCCACTGGCGACTTTTGGAATTTTTTTTTCATATCTTTTTTTCCCAAGTCGTCATCAGTCTCTCTACCAAATTAGGTGGCATTTCAGTTGATAGATCAAAGTAAAGATGGCTATGAGTAGTGTCAGTTAAAGAAAAAACCCTATATATCGGCCTTTTCTACTGTTTACATAATTGATAATTTTCTATCCTTAAAATTGATTATTTACATCTATCTATCCATTAAAATCTACTGTCTCAAATAAATTGCTTTGAAAACATTACTGAAAGGATAGGAACTGCAATAATTATGTTCAATGCAATTGCCTTTTACAGAAAATCAAGCTGAAGTTGCACTAAAGTAAATATTTCAGAAAAAGCCCATAAACCATTTAAAAACATCTAAAGAAGAGTGTGAGAACATATAAGAAAACTTTCACTGAATTTTTTTTTCAAAATTCATAATATGTGCTAAAATCAATTTTATATATCTTTAGAAGACATTAAATTAGCATAATGTTGAGCAGCCAGTGCATTTTCTAAAAAAATCATTAGCTTTCAATTCAATCAATCAAAATCGCACAAAGCAATTTAATTTTTGGTTTCCAAATTAAAATATATAAACATATCTATACTTTAGAATATCACAATAAAAAAAAAGAAAGAAAGGTACTTAAATTTCACTGTTAAGTTTTTATATTATTACTACAATCTCTTCTGGCAAAGACTACTTTTTCAGTTGGGACTGCAAAACACTCTTGCTTAAAATTAAAACACCCTACAAACCAACTTACAAATTGATGATCTACATCGCAACCATGTTAAAAAAAGCATTAATAGATAAATGTAAAATAAACACAAATTACTCATTTTCCAATTTTTTCTTTTTGAGACAACTCCCATTAAAAACTTTTTTAAACAACTTAAGAGCAATATAATACCATTATATACCTCAAATGCCTTATATTCCCAAGTTCCTGTGGGACAACATTAATACTGCTATTATGAAAATCCAGGAAGCACAGTAAGAGATGGTATCTGAGACAATCCATTAGCATCAGGATCTTTTATTTGATTGTCTGATGCTAAAATGACATTCCAATTTTTTCTTTTTGAGACAACTTAACTCCCTCTAAACAACTTAAGAGCAATATAATGCCATTATATACCTCAAATTCCTTAGATTTCCAAGTTCCGGTGGGACAACCTTAATACTGTTATTATGAAGGTCAAGCACAGTAAGAGTTGGTATCTGAGACAATCCATTAGCATCAATATCTTCTACTTGATTGTCTGATGCTAAGATGATTTCCAATTTTTTCAAACCATACAAAGCACTTGGAAGAGAGTGGAATCTATAAGACAAGAAAATAGACGACAGTTATTTTTGTATCAATTTATTTTTCAAAAGTATTAAAAATTTATTATTGAAATAATTTTTAACCTACAAGTGCAAAGAAGTTATTAAAGCATAGTTAATATTTCAGAGTAAAGTAAAAGACATAACAGCTCCACAAAGATATTTTCTTTTGTGATGCTGTTATAAAATGAAGAGATGTACAAATAAATTTTATTCTCAGAGAAATTTATTAGATAAGGATGTAATAAAACATACCTATTGTAACAAATATTGATCTCTCTAAGAGAAGATAAATTTGCAATTCCAGCAGGTAAAGTCTGCAAATGATTATTTCTGTACACAAAAAGAAACAAAAGTAATGATTAATAGATTTTAGAAAAAAACATAATGTCTTCCTGAGATAAAAACAGGAAAATAATGTAAAAATAAGTTTTATATCTCCATATGTATGTTAATTGGAGAAGAATTTTCAAAATGATAATGAATTATAAAAGTCACTGTATTAATCTAGCCTTATGTAAAATGAATATTTTCTACAATAAAGGAATATTCTAAATTTTGATTTCAAAAATAAAATTCCATTTTTTTTTTTTTAAATTCACACACACACAAAAAAAAGCAATTTAAAAATCAAAACAATTCAGTAATTTAGGGTTAAATGCAGTACATTTCAATTCTTTTAAAATAGCTTTCAGAAATTCGCTTATAAAATATATTCTTTTTCAGAAACTAACCAGTTTTAAAACAATAAGAAGTCTAGAATAAATAAACTCTTTTCAGATTTCTTAAAATTATTTTAAGAACATAGTAAAGATAGCATAAGAGGCAGCTCTTTCATTTGTTTAATTCAAAATTTAATGTAGCACTCAAAACAATTCATAATGATCGGAAGATATACTTTAAAAATTTGAATACCTTTTATAACTCTCATTTCTATTTAAATGTGTTCTTTTTTCCCCATGTTTGTTAAATTAAAAGAATTTAGAAATAATAATTTATGTTTTGTTGACTAATACAATGAAAAGAAAAATTGAAGGACTATGAAATCTGAATATATATATATATAAAATCAAAAAAAATCTATGGAAAAATTATATTTATAATATATAAGCTTTTCATATGAGATTTATTGAACTTGATTTAATACCTTAAATCTAAGTACTGCAAATGCTGTCCAAGCCCAATAAATGAAGGAATACTATTCAATTTGTTATAGCCAAGGTTAAGTTCTGTTAGTTTGGGGAGAACCATTTCAAACCTAAAGACAGAAAGACATGGAAAAAAGTTTGAATAAAACACAAACAGATATAAATTTAAATATATGTAAAATCAATTGGGGAAAATTTTAAGCTGCAGGCATATCATTTCAGACAACAAATTAATATGTTACTAAACTGAACAAATTAATATGTTACTAAACTGAACCTAATGTCAGAACAGTGAATGAAAGCAGCTATCCAATGACAGTTTTCAAATACTACATTTGAACTTCTTGCCACATTACAGAAAGAATTTTATTTTCAAGTAAAATCAGCACAAGAGATTAAGTACGATTAAAAACAACAACAACCCAAAACAAGAATTCAGCCTAAATTAAACTGAGGCATTTAAAAGATAATCATACACAATTGAAAAATATCTAAAAATTGATAGATTTATATAAGAAAAAAAATTAATGTCACTAAAAAAAATTAATGAATATTTTAATTTAATGTCTTAATATTAATTCCATGCAATTTGTGATGTTCTAATTGATTCAGTATGCAGTCTGAAATGGCATTAAAAATTTGATAAAATCAGACAAAAAGTTATTAAATAGTGGACAAAAATGTTAGACTGCGAAGCCCCACCTCACAGCCTGCTGAACGTAGCTATGCTGTTTGGTTTTTTTTTCTACCTTTGTTCAGAGAAGAAACCCAAGTAATGGCCACACAATGTTGTGATCTTTGCCTTGCAATACAAAGTTTATGGTGCATTTAAAATATATGTAAAAATCAGACAGCACATGAGAGAACTAATACCATTCGAAAGATAAGAAGGTATTTTAAGAAGGAGTGAAAACTGTCGCAGGGGCATTTCTTTGGAAGAATTATTGACAAATAACTGGAAAAAAATAAAAGCTTTGCTAATTTTTATAATTACATCTGCAGCATCCAAAAAATTCACAAACATATGCCTGACTTTAATTAATTCTTTTTATATAGACACAGGAGATGGGAAACTATAGGAGGAGGAAAAATATTTGTAGATTTTACAATACTAATTAAAATATTTAATAAATTTAAAGTTCCATCCTGATTTGGCACAGTACTTAACATGTTCAGTAATGAACATCATTTAAGAGTATTACTTTCCCTATATTTAATATGAGCCTTCCAGTCATTTTTAACATTATAGCAGAAGCAAATATTTGTAGCGACATTGCAATTTAAAAGAAACATGAAAGGTATAAAGATAAATTATATTCAGTTATAACAATAATAAGTTTCTTATTTTGTTTAATAAGGTTTAAACATTCAAAAACAGTTTACAATCTCAGGGTAAATTAAATTCCTGATTTATTTGAAACTAGCTGAAAACCCGCTGTTGCTCGGGATACATATTTTTTCATATACCGGCCTCCTGTTTTTCTTCTTTTTTTCCCCCTACAAATATTGTCACTAACTTTCTCCAACAAATGTAAATCTTCGTTGAATCCTTTCTTGTATAATAAAAACTTTCAAATATAGCCTTTTTATTACTTTATAACAGTATGATTTGAATGAAAATGCGAGAAAATTCGAAAAAGAATGTTTATTTTAAACAGTATATAGTTCAATAACTATTACAGCTTTACAATGAACATATATACTTATACTGTATAACTTGCTTATTGCAAAACTTCTAAATAAAATTTTTTATGAATGAGATAAAGCTAAAATCACTCGAGAACAATTCTCCC
Organism: Araneus ventricosus; assembly: GCA_013235015.1. NCBI lineage: Eukaryota > Metazoa > Arthropoda > Arachnida > Araneae > Araneidae > Araneus > Araneus ventricosus. The sequence goes on from BGPR01000856.1 coordinate 21,690, forward strand.
TCGAAAGAATTACGTTGAAGAAGAATGTTTGGACAAAAAGAATATTTTTAACCTCAGTTAGAGGAATTGACTATAGTACTTCTTTATACACAACATTTCTTGTCTCTCCAGAAGGAGAGTATACATACAGATTGCTGGCCATTCCTACTCATGAGCATCCTACATAGTTCTAGTAATATTATCATATACCCCTAATCATATTTTGCCTTAAAAACTGGCATTAATGCAGTAATGTTTTGTCTCCATGGCACCCCTAAAACTGACATCTGCGACATCTATTCTTTACTTATTCCCCAGTCGCTATGCTGCTTCACACCGATTTGGATCATTCAAAAGTTTTTGCAATTTAAACGAAACATCGTGTAGAAGCTAAATTAATGTCATTGAATGTTTCAGTGCATGTCAAAAGCTACGAAATAAAAACGGAAGTTAAGTGCATGCAACAAAATAACAGTGGAAGTAAGAAATCTACCGTGACAAAAAAAAAAAGCAATATTTTCTTAGCTTTAACAGTGGTAAAAACACGTGAAAAAAGGGTTTGAAGAAATAATACATTTGATATTATAACAATAAAACCATCTTTAGAATTTGAGATTAAAATAAATTTTGAAAACTTAATTACAGTTAGAGAAAAAATTGTACAGCAATTAAATTGATATCATTGAAAATATAATTTATTTGCTCTTTACGACATTTAATTAAATAACGAAAATTAAACTATTAGATGTCTTTTGCTAATAACTTCTGAAATACTTATGGTACGAAAATTATTTTTATATCACCTTAGGGGAGACAGTACCCTATAACTTTCAAACATTCGATTTTCTAATTTTTATACAGTTGCATTCTCCATTTTAAGACCTTTCCAATGATATAAATCTTTTGGTGCTGCTCATATTAGAAGTTAGTTAAAATAAACTTATAAAAATGTAAACATCCCTTTAAATGCCACACCACGCCCACTTTGACACATGAAAACGTAAACATTGGACTTTTAACTCAAGGCTGCAACTGCAAAGCCTTACAATATTTTATTTATTATTTCACTGCCAACGAGCAGCAGTTTAAGAACTAATTAGTTTTGAAAGTGGAAAATAGCACAGTTGACATACAAATGTGCTCTAGAATGTTGTGTGCAAATTTCATGGTGCTACCATTCACTGTTTAGGAGGAGTTCTTGTGGCCGATATGTATTTTCTGCTTTATATTATAGATGTTTAAAGCCTTACCAGCTTCAATATTCCAGTAATAACACACAACACAGAGAGAATTAACAAATACATGATTTGTGGTCAAGTAAAATAAAACACACACACACACCTTCTAATTAAATTGCATTATTATAAACACAAATAATATGTATAAATAAGCCATAACTTATGAAGAACTCGCTAGCTTCTGCACATTTAAAAAAAGGCAATTCAGAAATATTATACTGGACTTTTCAGTACTTACTCATCAGGAATGCTGGCAATACTATTCCTACTAAGATCTATTGTAGTAACCTCAGCATCTCGAGCTGTTTCTATCACATCTTTTGGGATTGATGCCATATTTTTGTTGCTAAAAATAGTGAAAATACTCACTGGTAAGAATAAATGTACAAATTTGTAGACTATAATTGAAAAAAAAAGCAATTTTATTTCCAAGCACTTAGCTGCTCAAAAACTGTTTTCAAAATTATTTCTTTCTAGGTGAATAAAAAATTAGCAAAAAAAAAAAAAAAAAGTGCAATTTTTTAAACTTTATGCTAGAACAGAAATGCTTTAAATGTGGAGTTATTGAATATGCTACAATAAAATTTGATTCATTTTTTTTCATTGCTGGGATTGAGTTTATAAGCATTAGATAACCTTACATATTACAGAAAGATAGTAGAAAACAACAGTTAACATTAAGCAATATCGTTTTAGTATCGTTTTGAAACAAACTATATTTTGTAAACAGTACACAGCAAATTTCTATGACATGCTTAGAACATGTGACTGATAAGTTGTAAAACTTATTACTTAGAGTAAAACTGTATAACATTTTTTAATCCTCTGTGACAAATATTTTAGAAATAACCATTAATTGGTTGAATAAATGGCTCCCATTAAAAAAATGAAATATAACACATAAATCTGAACAACATGCATTTGATAAAGAATGGTATCAAAAACAGTAAAGGCATACTCAAGAGGTTAACTTTAAAATTTTCATCATTCATTCATTAAAACAAAAAGAAAGGGGAGCAACTAATAATTCTGAATCACTAGTGATGAGATATAAAATTCTGCAGGAAATGTGAACAAATTTCCTAAAGATTATGCAAGAATTAATAAGGGATGATAGAAAATTAAGAATGTACTTTCTTCAAACAAGATTTTAATATAAAAAAAACTGATGTTTGGGTTAAAAACAAATATGCATTCAGAAAAAAAAAAAAAAAAAAAAAACTATGCATTTTTATAAAATTACAGATTAACTTTTCTTAATTCATACTTGGAGAAAAAATGATGAAAAACTAAAAAGAAATTACTACAAGATGTAATTTTGAATTGAAAATTTTAATGATTTTAGCTATCCATAATTCAAAATCAGCTTAAATTAATTAAGAAATGATAATACAAAATTCACATACTTTAAGGGCAGTGATTTTGAGGGATTCATATAGCATTACTATAAGTCTAAATAAAATTGTATATTTCATCATCAGTAAATACAACCTTGGCTTAAAGAATTAAAAGCTATTTATACAACATGACAAAAAACAAACAAACACATATAATCCTTAATCAATTAATGCCAAAATTCATTTAAAGCAAAGATTTCAATAAATTTCTATTAAATTGTGTTTAAAACACCAAGATTAAATTAGCTGTGAAGAAAAATAAAATCGGAGAAAAAAAATTATTTTTAGTTTTCTTTCTTTATTTTTTTAGAAAAAATATTAAAGAAAATTGGTAGAAAATCATTTTTTAAAACTTTTTTTTTTACATAAATATTAAAGATTTTTGAAATGCAGTAAAATATCAAATAAATAAATAATAATAATAAAAAAATTGAAAATGACTACATTTTGACTTCAAAATCTGGCTAACGGGTGTCACATGCCTGTTGAAAACTGTTTAGGAATTTGGCAATAGCTATTCTCTTCAGAGACAAGTCAAGAGACAATGGATTGCATTGAATTTAGCCACATAGGTGAAATGTAACTGTCCTGTAAATAGCATGCTGGGCGTTAACGGGTTAAACTAGACTCAATTCCAAGTCAGCATATCCAATTTTTAACATTATTTTCTTAGGATAACATGCAATACGATGCATATTGTACAATAATTAAAATCGATAATATGAAATTCACACACCTTAAGGGCAATGCTTTTGTAGACTTCATTGCATACTTGTCAACTTCACAGTTTGAGGTATCATTCTGAGCACCATCTACTTCACAAGACACATTTCTTACAAGAGATGGATCTTCAATGCGACTACGAAGCCATCTTAAAAGTTGAACAGTTCCTCTCTAAAATATATACATCTTTAATAGAACTTACAACAGAATTTTAAAAGTGAACAGAATGCTAAAAGTGTAAATACAGCCAAACTCTATTATAAGAGCCACAAGGAAACTCTTTTTAAACCAATTAAATTGGTAAAAATATTTTTTTAATAAATATAATTTTACATTTTTATTAATCAATTAGGAATATGTATATATATGCATACATAAACATATATATACATTCATGCTAAGATATTTTAAGTGTAATATTTTTATTATAAACTGCAAATAATGTGTTACGTTAAACTAAATTTACCATCTAAACTATGTCATAAAATAATGAATAAAAAAAAGAGTAGAGTTTAGGTTTTGTAAACCTTTAATTTATGAACTTTTGTAATTTTACAAGTTAGCCAATGTCTCATAGAACTAAAATAACTAAAAATAACTAATATTTATCCATTACATAAAATCTTTTCACTGGTGCCACTGTTTTTTTTTCCCCCATTCTGTTAATGAAGATAATGGGGAAAATAGATAAATCTTATTGAAATAATGTATACAGTTGTTAAGAAAACTTTGTCAATCCTAAGATGGAACAAAACAAATAAATGAATTTGTTCTATCTACACTTACTTGAATAATGTCTCTTCTAATAGTTCTCATTGGATTACCATCAATTGATAGGAATTTTAAATGAGGTAAGGTACCCAATGTGAAAGGCAAGCTATAAGGCAATAAATACACACTCTAAAATGCACTTCCAACAAAATATAGCCATAAAAATTAAAATCACTCATTTACTAAACAGATAAGAAAGCAAAAAATATTTAACAAATTTTTTTCAAGGTTTCATCCATCATCGAAATCAAGAAGTAATCATTAAAGAAGTCAGTATCATTGCTTTATGCATCCTATTTAAATCTATGCTTTCCAAATTAACTGATACAGATAACTTAACACAAAAATTTGGATTATAAAATAATTTTAAAACAGTTAAACCTAGATCTAAATACTGTTTTTATTTTTGGTTTTGATAAAGAAGGAAAAAGAGAGAGAGAGAGAAAAGACTCTCATAGCATTACCTTTTTGTGAACTTTTCTCTAGTTCATACATGAACAGAAAAACATTAAGAAATTATGGCAAATAAATAAATAAAAAATAAAGATTGAATAGGTTTCACTGAATAGATCTAACATGAAGAACTGTTTTTGAATTATTTATTTTCTGTTCAAAGTCAATAGAGGAGCCAGAAGAGTATTTGTTGATCTTTTGATAAGTTAAAAAACGAATTAATATGAAAGAGTAATGCAGTGTGAATGAACATCATAGTTGATAACAATTGGAAAATATTTAGCAAATTATACAAAGAGGAGACGGCAGAAAGTAAAATGTGCACCTACCTTGACAGAGCATTATTTGAAACATCAAATCTCTCCAGTGATTGTAAAGAGCAAATGGTGTCTGGAATTTCAGAAATTTTATTATCTCTTAGATCCAGAAGTTTAATATTTGGTAACGTTTCTAAGAATTCTGTTGATAACACTGCAATAGAATTAAAACCAGCATGGATTTCCTAAAACAGAAAATTGTCTTTAAGAAGTGAATTAAGAAAAAATTAGATTAGAATTAAGAAGTTATGCTCTTTTTATCTGAGACTAAACCATTCTTAAAATCAAGAGCATAAAAATTTTGTAATACTGGAACAATATTTGTTCGTACTATGAATAAATACAATTAACTTTTTAAATGCCGTAAAAGACTAATTTCATGCCATTCACACATGAAAATAAACAATTCTTTTCCGTATAATGTTGCAATTCAATTATACAGGCTATTCAGCTTATAATCTTAAGAAAGTACAGCTTTATGACAGTGTCTTTATCAACTTGTGTAAGTTTGAACATAAGCTTTCAAAATGTTGCAAACTTAAAGGAGTATTGCTTACAGTCATTTTCTGAAAACCTCAAGATGAAAAAAACGATCAATGCTGCCAAGAAGATTGCATTAAAGTTAGTTGTCACAGTTTTGAACATTTAGTGTAAAGAAGCATTCATTATTGCCATAAAATTTTTAACATGCTTTCTTCTATGAATTTTTTCTTATTTTATTTCACAAATGTATATATATATTTGTGGAATCTCTTAACACTCGAATATCTTATGTAATTCATCTGATATGTACAAAGATTAAAGTTTCATTTTTTCTACGAGAATGTTTCAACCCACATAACAAGTAGTTGGATGTGCTCATATATAATGCATGTAAAATGTGCTGCACCATTTTGAAGTTGGTATCTACTGTGCATTTTTTTACATGAGGGATAAGAATGTATAGTTACAGCAGTGGTAAGATAATGTGCAATATACTAGATGACACAAACAGTTACATATTTCATGCAAATGTGAACTTGACTCCATTAGGGACATTCATGTACATAATAAACAGAACAGGTGTAAGTTTACTAAAATTGCACTGTTTTAATGTCTACCACAATTTAAGGTTTAAAAATAGATTGTCGAGGAAACTATGACTATCCAGTTATGCAAAAGAAAAATTAACTGAATTGAACTTATTATTGAACTGAAATGAAATACAACCAATAATTGTGGTGAACCAGCTGGTTGCCAAGGGCACCTAGGGCATTTAGTCATAAAAATGATTTTTTTTTTGGGTCTACCCTTAAAGTTTATCCCATGATTTTAGAAACACTCTGTATATTTGTTTTGTTTGCATTGTTTAGTACTTTTTAAAATATATTTAGTTAAGAAAGCATATTTTTCTTCTTCTTTCTCACCCAAGAATCATTTTAAATTGAAAAAAAAAACAACCTTAAATGGTATATTCATTACCAGTACACACTCTAATAATTATTTGGGCATTATTATAGAACTGAAAATTAGTTCATATTATAAAAGATTTTTCAATAATGCTCTTACTTACCTTTAGTGATTTGCAATTGGATAATAAGGGTAGTTGTATGATATTATTATTTTGAATATAAAGCTGTTCTAAGTGATGCAACATTTCCATTAAAGTTGGCAATGACTTAAGCTTATTCTTTGAAAGATCAAGATGTTTCAAAGCTGTAAAACATTATAAAATACTTTTAAATGGCTCACATTAACGGAATGCTAATAATTTTTAAAGTAATAATAATCTTCATATACGAAACAAAATTATGAAAGTAAATAATGATAACATTTTTACATGAACAGGTACAATATAAAATTGAAAAATCTTACCAATCATATCACCCATCTCTACAGGTAGTTGTGCCAATTCATTATTTGACAAGTTCAGCATGGTAACTCTTGAAAGAAAACCAATGCAGTGAGGAAGTTTTTTCAAATTATTGAATGACAAATCCTAAATGATGGAAAATGCAGAATTTAATAGTTCTTAAAATTATTTACAAACAGAAGCAAAATCATTTCAAATTATTAATAATAATTAGATATTGTTACAATCACTAACTGAATATAATTATTGAAATATAAAAAAAGTATAATTATTTATCTACAAGATTTTTTATAAGATACTTTATTACACAATATTTTATAAATACCTTGATGGCATTATATGTTATCCCATCATACTTAAAAAAAAAATAAAACTGCAGCAAGCAATTGCTATGCTATGAAATAAGTATTTTTTAAAAAATAATTACAGTAACAGGCTTTTACTATCTGAAAAACAGTTTGGCAACTATTCATATATCTAAGAAAATTATCTAATTTTATTTATTTTTTCTTTTGATTTACATAAATTTAAATGCTCAAAAATAAAACTTTTTTCTAGTTTTGACCGACTTCTGTTTCCTTCATATTTGAAATTTCATTCAAAATCCTTTGGACGTTGATATAATTCAACTTTTGATACCATTGAATTCTGTATTTTATATACAGGAAAAGGTTGATAGGTCTTAACAAAAACAAAAGCACACCAAATAGGTAAAAACTGGCAATTCCTTACTAGACTTGTAACAAAACCCGGCTGCTAAAAATAAAAATATCTCCCAGATTTCACAAGGAAGGAAACATTTTGAATAAGATTTTGCATGCATCTAACTAATTCAAGAATTCCAACTTCAGAATGGGTAAGCATGTACAACATGAAACAAAAGTTTAGACAAAGATGTCATTTGGCAGTGATATCAAGATTTTTTTTTCAACCAGAACTAGAACAGCTTTTCAATAGATTCCGAACCTGTTAGAAAATGATACAATCAAAGCACAATTCTTTTATTAGCTGTAAAATCAAAATTATGGACGAAAACAGAAATTACCCCGTTGCCCAAGTTTAGACACAATGAAATTTTTATGCAAATTTTCACATGAATATGTAAATTTAAAAGAACGACCTTAACAGACTTCACATATTCAAGTTGTCTACACAATAATACTTTATAGCCAAAATGCCTTAAGCTAAGAAATTCAAGTGGAGGAGGTTATTAGAATATGGAGTTAGTTTAGTTTAGTTATATTAATGCCCTGTTTTGAAGTAACACAAGGGCTATTTGGGGATAGATCTCATAATTTTGAACTGCAGTCAAATGGCGAGAACGACACCCAAGCCGACACCCCTCTCTCCAAACTTCCGGACCACACCAGTGTCCCTCTGTCCTGTTACCAGGCCATGCAAACGTTTGAGTAGTGGGGGCGGAGTGGGAGTTGTGCACCACACCAGCAGGAGGACATTTGACTCCCTACGTATGATTTAACATGCAACAGGCCCAATAAGATGGATCTTCAGTGGAATCAGGTTTCGAACCCTGAACTCTCCGGCCCCCAAAACAAAACCTTACTACTAGGCCACTACGGCCTCTATTAGAATATGGAAGTTCAAAGATGAAAGTAAGCTCGTTCCAGATATTTCAGCTATCATGAATTGCTTAAAGAAATCAGTTCATCGAGTTTTGTCTGGCGGAAACCAGTAGAAAGCAAAACGGAGATATGAGAGGCCCTGAGCAATAAAGGCACATTATCATCAGAGGACTCAGAGTCTATATTATACCCAAAAAATGTCTATTCGTGAAGTTCCTATGACAAAAGGACCGTTGGTGTCAAAGAATGTAATATGTAGATGCATCCTATAAATGGGTAGTATGGTTCATTGTAAACTGAGAAGACAACCAACACTGAAAGCACACAAAAAGGCACAAAGAATTTTGTGTGCTTGAAACTTCAGGTCATGCGAGGTGAAGTGGCATTCAGTGATATTTAGCAATTAAAATAAATGGAATCTGGGTGGGCTAGACAGAACTTAAGTAAATTTGTTCTTTGTCTAAGCTTTTGTATCATATTGCACACATGTGCATCTGGCATTTCTGTTTTTATCACTACTACAGTTTTGGATAGTGTGAAGTAATGCCAATAATACAAATTTAACAAATATTTTATTAATTCTTATGTTAAATTCAAAGAGTACATTTTTCATATTAAATGAAGGTGAGCATCCGTGAATGGGCCATTTTACATACAGAAGCACAGCCTATATGTATTACTCCCTTCCCTTCAAAAGAACTATACCAAAAAAAGATGAGCATATTATATATTTCAATACACTTACCAATTCTTCTAAAAATGTCAAATTTCCAATGTCATCATTTAAGCAACGAAGCTTGTTATGCTGGGCTTGAAGAGACTTCAAAGATTTTAGAGAAAAAATACAATCTGGTAAAACTTCAAACTGATTACGGCTAAAAATAATAAAAAAAGTAATTTTTTTCAATGAATTCGATAAGAAAATTACTAATAGAAATACACAGAAAACAATGTATTTTTTTAAAATTTGAAATCTAAAAATTTTAATTTTATATGAAGCGTAGAATAATTAGCTGATTTTTTCTGACTCTCATTTGTAAGGTACTTTTTCTAACTAGAAAGTGAAAGAATAAGGAAATCACTGATTGAAAAAAAAAGAAAATGAATGCATAAAAATCTCATACAAAAGATGTTAAAACTGAAATACTGATTTTTCTAATACTGGACATATAACTTAAGAAGACTTTAGAGGCTGTGCATTATTATTCATCTATCGCTTTACAATTCAAACTATTAAACATTAATAATTCAAGTCTTGTTCATTGAACTCTATACTGTATACTGTACTAAAGAATGAACACTTGTAAAATGCCTTTTAAAATATCTTTCTAACAGACTAAATTCCTTCATAATGTTAGGCAGCATAAATGGTTTTGATTGGCATACAAATTTGAACTTTTTTTGTATTGAAAAGAACATGGAAAAGAATTAATGGATCATGTTTTTCAAAGTGAGAGCTCACAGAGATAACACAATAGTTGGTCTTTTTTTTTTAATAATAATAAAACCTCCCTTGAAATCATCTTGAACATAACCAAAACTTTCAATTTTCTTATAAGATATTTTACCATTGTTCTAGAAGGCTTACGTCAGTTTTTAACATTGAAGATGATCTCCATAGGAATAGAGGTGCTTTCTCACCACAGAAACATCAATTTTTAACAATAAAAATATGATTTCAAGTTCAATATGATGGTTTGGAAGACATTAGAAAAGGGTGGAAGCAAATATTATACAATTTCTCTTCAACCTCTCTTATTGTATGCATTCGTTGCAACATCTAGCAAGGCTCTTAAAAATTATTTCCATTCAAAGCTGCAGGTTAATTAAAACTTAGTCTGTACATGATTTCATGCACTTTCAGTTTCAATTAAAATTATTAAAACACAAAAAAGTGTATAATGGAACCATACACTCTTTATAGAGATCTAAACCAGACACCATTTCTAAAGATCAAGTTAAAATATTTTCCTTCTGATTTTGCCAGTTAGAATGCATAAAAAAACTTTCTGATGTGTTCAAGAAACATTCTAGTCATACAGAAAACTGTTCAATGAAATATAAACAATTTCATTTCTTTTGTAAAATTGAATGAAAATAAAATAAAGAGAGTAAAATATGAAAATTATTATATGTACATATGAATTGCAACAGTAAAAGTAAAATAAATGCAATAGCTTAAAACTTTTATTATCTGAACAATATTCAATTTGAGAAACATTCCTTATTATTTAAATTTCTGGTGTCTGGCATCCAGGTAATCTAAGAGAATTTATATAAATTGTATCATAATTCTTGTTCAGAGAAAATATATTATAATTATATTTGCCAATATCTCATAAAACTAATGAAAAAACAAACAAACAAAGGAATGTAATATCCTAGTTTATAAGTGTCAGTATACTTTTCAAAAATCATAGTTTACAGTGACACTCTGGTTAACCAAACTCAGGTTAATCAAAACGTCTCTGAAATTGCAAATCCAAAAAACACCTACTGTACTGATCAGAAATAATCGCAAAGGTGAGGCTTTTTTGCAATGATATCCCACCTTTTTTCTTTTAAGCCTCCCCAGGAATGTCAGTGATTAATTCTAGAATGCTAAAATTAAAATTAATGGGTATTAAAAATATTAATTACAATATTGCTCACCTGTGCTTGTCAGGTGCATTGCGCCAGATGGAGGGTTAATTGTAATAAAAAAAACAGTAAGTGTAGCCTACAAAAGGGAATTTGAGTCGTTTTACACTCAAAATTACATACTGTTAATTAAATACAAAATAGTAATAGATGTTCATAGCTTAACTGAAAAAATCGTTACCCGAAATGGCTCCCCCTTTAGTTCAGTTAACTGGGGTTGTGCTGTAATTGTTATCAAGATTTCAATAAGTTTAGATTGCAGTAAAATGAAGATTGACAAGTAAAATATTTAGATCATCATTACAGAAAAAAGATCAAAGTTTTTATCACTAAGAAAAAAAAACAACTAAAAATAAAAAGTGTTATTATTATTTTTTAAAAGTCTGAACTGGGAAAATAGCTAGGGAAGAAAAAGAATATGGAGGCCTTTCTAGGAGGGTGCCATTTTTTTTTTTCTCTTCGACCAAATCGGGTCGGCAATTTTTTCTAGTCCATCTCCTGATGGCAATTTTACTTAATTTTTAAGCAGATTGAAATGAACTTTGGAGTGAATATTTTTTTGAACTAGGAGATAACAACCTTTGCTGCTAAAAATCCATAAATCTCATATCTCTCGGAGATTCAAGTCAAGTCATAGCAAGGGAAAAAATTAAGTTTGACAGTAAAACAACAAAAAAAACTCAGCATACCCAATATTCAGTTTAGTAAGGCAAGTAAGTTCTCCAAGACTGGAAGGTAAGTCAGACAAGCAGTTATCATGCAACTACAAAATAAAGCAACAAAAAGGAGAAAAATCAAACCACGAATTTAACAAATAAAACAATATATCAAGACAAAAATTATAGAAAGGAAGAACTACTTACTATTTTTAAGGGGGTAGAACGATATAAAAAAAAAAATTTAGTTACATTTAAAAGTCATATTTTTTTTCATTTTTTTTAAAAATTAATTACGTGAAGTGAACACACATTTCATCATGACTTGCTAATTGTGGTAAGAAAATAGTTTATAACATAACCTCCAATTTTTCTTTATTTCAACTCCTCAGGCTTTACATACAAGTATCTTAAATACATATTATTTTACAAATTTAAAACTTTATAATGTTCAACATATCTATTTTACTTTCCACAATGTTTTTTTTTTTTGTTGTTTCAAATTCAATTGTTTTTCTCCAAATTAAATGACAGAGATGTTGTTTCTTTGTATCATAAACTGAAAGATTTTGAAGCAAGATTGTTTTTATTTAATCAGTTAAGGTATTTTCCTCATTCAAAATATTGAACATATCAAGCGTACTTGAAATATTCAAAAATAAAATAAAAAATGGGCAACTCCCCTCCCCCCACACACACTTCAGTTTCAATTAAAATTAGCAGAAGATAAATAAATTAGGGTGATTTTTTTCTTGCTATAGATAATCAGTGTTTCAGAATGCAAAAAAACCTACATTTAATGGTAACAACAAAGCACTTTCTACTACTCAGTATTTTATAAATATGCTAACACATGGGTTATCATTCCTTACTATTTTTCATACCTGATCATGATAAAATATATTTCTATTTTTTATAAAGAATTTTACAGAGAAGAAAAACAATAACTAATTCAAAAGCAAGAAAAAAGACCCAACAACTTTTCTCTTGTTAGAATGCATACATCTTATCTTCATCTTATGTAATCTGTTATATTCTTTTTTCGATAATTCTACAAATCATTGTTATGTATAAATAATTGTTTAAATAATATTATAAATGCATTCAATTTTCCATTTTTGAACATAATAATAATATTTTTATAGCAAACATTTTTAGTAAGATGTTTAACTTATAAGTTAGCAAGATAATTCTCATGCTTTTCTTCTTTATTCCTTGAATAGAGTTGCAAAAAGGAGGGGGGGGGGGGGAATCAGACAAGGTTAGCCAAATTTTAAAATACTAAATGAGAAATACTTTTCTGTAAATTCCAAGATATTCACCGAATTATTTTTTTGACAAAATTAGTATCCTAAGAAACATTTCACACTTAAAATAAAACACAACTGAGACAAAAAGTTATTTACAGTACATATTATATACAACTAACTTTACAAAATTACAAATAATTATTTTTATAATTTTAGATGATTACACATTTCAAACTGAAAAATACTTGTGTATTAAAAACAAGAAATTAGTTTAAAGGAAATAAATAAATCATGTAAGTAAAAAAATGCTTACATCAAGAACGTTTAAACGTTTATAATTGGAAATATTTGGTGAAACTGATCTCAAAGTGTTAGAAGCAAGGACTAATTTTGTTAGATCAACATAGTCCCACCACTTGTCATCTTCACTTGAATCAATAGACACTGACAATTCTTTTGTTTCTTCAGCTGTTAAACTGGTTATATTCCACACTATATCAGGCACTAAAAATAGTATTGTTCAATTAATGTCTTAAATTAGAAATAAATGCAACTTACTTAAATATAAAATTAATTAAATATAAAATTGACTAATGGTCATTCCTTTATTCAGAAAATGTTGTCCTGTTTTAGAACTACAATGGCGTGTGGCCTCTGAGGAAGAATCGTCATTCTAGCTCTTTTCCATTTTTCTTCCATTTTGCTTTCATTCTAATTGTATTTTTCTTTCTAATTTTCTTATTTATGTTTTAATTATTTGATAATTTCTGTTTGTAAATATGTTTATTTCTGTTTATAAAATTCTTGGAATATTCTGATGATGAAATCACTTAATGCTGCTGCGTTTGCGCGCATAAAAGGTTTATTGTTGTCATTATTATTAATGTTTACTTTTTCTATATTTCTTTTTAACTTAATTTTTGAAGTTCTAATTTTGTTTCTTGTATTTTATCAGAAGCAGCTGCATATGCGCCTTTCTGTATAATGCAAAAGAATTTTAATTAATTTTTAATTTAATTTCTATTAATATTTAATTTAATTTTTGTTAAATTTGATCAATTATAACTGTTACTTAAATATAAATTCATTTATTGGTCATCCAAATTTTAGACAAACAACATAAGAAAACAGTTAATCTTATTTATGTAGAAATACATATTTAAAAATGTTAATGCTATTTTAATTTGTAGAAGGTGAAATTATGAAAAATCTTTAGACTATTATATTCAGACAATTTATATATTAATGATAATTCGTAACAAAAAAATCAATTAGCTGTTTGGTACCCAATTATATTCAAATGGAGGAAATCAAGAGTGATCCCATTTACGGTGCCTGAAGTTTACTAATGCTACACAGCCAGATTTTGAAATATTTCAAAACTGATAATTATAATGTTACATTAAAAAAAAAATTATACTAAAAAATTAAGTAACCATAATTTAAACATGATTTGCAGATTTTATATATTCATATCAATTTCAGTTAACAGATTGGTTGATTCATTGCCCTATTAGGTAAGTGTCAAGGACTCCACATTCAGTGTCACATGGGATATTAACAAGTGGAAACAATTATCACTTTAGTACGACAAAAAAATACATCAAATTCTAGAAGTTAAGCTGAAAACTAATTCAACAATTACTTTCAGCAATGCCACGATTAGACAAATTCAGAACTCCACTTTTACGTGCTTGTTTGATGATTCTTGGATGAAGTGATGCTTCTTTGAGTTGACGAAAGAAACAGGATTCAAAATTGCCTTTGGCTGAGCTAAGTTGCTTTTTTTTCTCAGCTAAAGCCTTTGCTTTGATTTCTTGTAATTTTGAAGACATTATAATAACCTAACAGTGAAAAAGGGCAAAGATTAGATCATAAGACAATTTTTAATATTTACATAAGCAAATTCTCAAGAAATTCATCTAAAAAATTCCAACAACAGCAGAAAGTCAAAATAATGCTAATCTTTCAATAAAAATTATCTCAAAATAATAAAGAAAATCAGTGTCGGTCTTTAGCTGATTGGATCAATTGCTCCCAATCGGGCCCCCATACCAAAATGCTATCTATTCTCCACTCAGTTCAGAGACATAACTAGGGTAGGTCAGGAAGAGCCACCAAAGGGGACAAAATTGAGTTTGAGTATCTAAGTTTTTTTAAAAATTTTCTTTGTACAAAGTATACAAAGAAAAAGTATTTTAACTGTCAAAAATTTGAACTCAAGATTTCAATGAAAATACATATTTTAGACTTTCTAGAATAATAATAATAAAAAGAATGATATCCAAGAAGAATGAAGTCCATGAACAAACTTCCTTAGAAGGCATCAAAAGTAAGGGAAAAAAAGAGGTTCATTAACATAATTCAGTATAAAACTCAGTAAGGATACAAAAATATCTCAGAAATTCTTTAATACAATGTGGTAAATGAAGCCGTGATTGGATTTCTAGGAGCTGTATTTTTTGCTATAAATATGATCTTCTGCTGTAAATAAAGCTTTTATTTATAACAAATAGGATTTGCCACATATAAAAGCTATAGGATTTCTAGCAGTTATAAAATTGCTACACTATTATTTAAAAATCTGCAATGGGCCGGACATAACCTCTAAGCAGGCCATAGTTTGCCCATTACTAAGCGAGGAAGGATGAAATTTAGTATGTAGTTATAACACCAAAATCATTGATTTCTATCAAATATTGGGTAACCTCTTTCTATGGGAAGTCTGGTGTGTATATGAACATGACAACTCAAAAACAAAAAGAGCTAGATAAATAAAATTTAGCATCTGATTTTATCATCAGAACTGTAGATGTGTATCCAATTTTGGACCAAATTTGTCAACTGGTAGAGTTATGGAAGTAGTATAGTTAATCATAAGGTGGTCTGTATATTCACATGCATATAAATGATAAATCAAAATCACCATGATTTAGATAAATGAAATCTGGTACGTGACTGAAAGTGCAAATTTGTATCAAATTTTGGTTCCAATTGGTCAAAAGGAAGGCGTCCAAAATGCACACTCAATTTTTTTTTTCATGAGGGAAGAATGCTCTCACTGATTTTCTCTTAACCATTAGATTCTAAAAAAAGAAAGGGGGGAAAAAAAAAACCCAAAATTTCTTCCAATTGAGTATCGCACCCCTTAAAATGGACTTTGCTTATTCTTAAAGAGGCATTTCTGAAATCATTGTTTAATAATTATAAGATTGGTGTAAAAGCAGATGATTTCTTGAAGATAATAAAAGATAAGATGACAAGAAAATAACTTTAAAAATCTCTCCAGACAATGTTATACAGTCAAACCTTGATATCTCGAACCTCCTTATCTCAAAACCCTTGACATCGGGAAAAAAAATTTGATCCCTGCTTTTCCATCGAAATTCTCATTATATTTCCCATAGTTATCTCGAAATTTGTTTTTCAGAACTCTTGATATGTCGAAATTTTTCCTCCAAGAAATAAGTTTCATTTCACGTTTTTCTCGTAGCAGTTATTGGCAATAGAACCAGTTTGAGAATGATCTCGTTTCATTCTTTACCCATTTTTCGTGGAAAAGCAATGAATAAGATATTGGGGAGAGAGATGAGAAACGGGAAGTGGGATGGGGAGGTGAGAGGCCGTTATCTTGTCACCGGCAGGAGAATTTCCCCGATTCCTTCTTCTTTATTGTGGAACATGTGCACTTTAATGACAGGGGTGTGTTCTTTCATTTCGTAGCTGACCAGTGTAAAATAAAAACATGTTCATGAACATTTGTAGATTTAATTTTTCTGACTTCTTGAGAGTAAATTGAACGTGTTATCAGACGAGGATAAAATAAAATCGTAGAAGTTTTTGATGAAAATAAACTAAAAAAGAAAGTCGAAATTACTGTTTACTTTAAAATCCCTTCCAGCACTCTTTCAACAATAAGAAAAAACCATAAAACAATCGAAAAAAACTATGACAAGCCAGAAACGTGAAGAAAATGAAAATTCGACTTATCCTGAAGTTGAAGAATGTGTACGAAAATGGTTTGTCCAATGCCGTGATCACAACCTTCCTGTGAGTGGATGTTGCAACAAAAAGCAGAGGGTTTTACAAAAGAATTGGACTCAAACAGTGAATTTAAAGCAAGCAATGGCTGCTTGGAAAATTTTAAGAAAAGGCACAACATTGCTTTTCGGAAACTTTGCGGTGAAAGTGCATCTTCCTGTGAAGAGTGGCTTTCGGAACTTCCTTCTCTTTTAAAGGATTACAAAGCTGATGATGTATTTAACGCAGATGAAACTGGATTGTTCTTCCAGTGTTTGCCCAACAAAACGGCTGCATTTAAAGGTGAAGAATGCCACGGAGGCAAACAGAGTAAGCTTCACATGACTGTGCTTTTGGCAGCTAATCAAAATGATAAAGAAAAGCTTCCCCCTCTTATGATAGGACAATCCAAAAAGCTGAGGTGCTTTGCTAAAATTAAGTCATTTCCAATGATGTACAAGTCAAATCAAAAGGCTTGGATGACAAGCAAAACAATAATGGTGATTGGTTGAAGGAAACTGATAAAGAAATGGCTAAAAAGAAAATATGCATTCTCCTCTTCATAGACAATTGTAAAGCTCACTCTAATTTTCCGGCACTAAAAAATATCCCTGTGAAATTTTTACTGCCAAATACGACTTCGAAATTGCAGCTACTCAACCAGGGGTAAATCCGGAGCTTCAAAGTTAGTTATAATGTGCAAATTGTGAGAAGACTCCTGGATAGTATCGGTGAAGGTAAACCTTGTGCATCTATCAACATCGTGCAGTCAAAGCGAATGACTGAATATGCATGGAGAAATGTCACAGAAACAACAATAAAAAATTGTTTCATCAAAGAAGGATTTTCCGAGAATAAAACTTCTAGCAAAACAGAGGAAGTCGATTCCATTAAGCATTCAATAAGAGAAGGAGAAATAAATCCAGAACAGTGGGCATTGATACGGAAGGATGGCAATGCTAACATTTAATTTGAAGATTTCTTGAATGTAGACAATGAACTCCAAACATGCGGCACTATGACAGATAAAGAGATTGTTGCGAACAAAAATGCAGAAATTTCTGATGAAGAAAATGAAGTATTGGATCAACAAGAGCATGAAAAAGTTACTGTTAAAAGTGGAACTGCTCTGGAGCTTTCTTGAAACAATTGAAAATATTGGAACTGAATAATTTAGTGCCATTGCTACTTTAACCTTGTAGTTTCAAAAAGATTCTGCGAGACGGCAAAACTTCAATTAAGGACTTTTTTTTTTTTTAAAAAACTACTAAATGTATTTTCTGTAAAGAATTGGATGTTATTAAGTCAAAACAGGTACGCATATATAGCACAATTTTGAAATTATTAAACATTGAGAAGAGTAATTTGTTAATTATTTGTGTAGATTTTTCTGATGAATCACATTTTTAGCCACAAAGAGTAGTTTGAGGAACTTTTTAAAAATTTTGTCAAAACCTTGATAACTCAAAAACTCTTTATCTCGAATTTTTTTTATCTTCTCCAGAGATTCAAGACATTGAGGTTGTACTGTATAACATTTTTTATAAAAATAAAATATTTTTAAAAAAACAGGAATAAGATATTTGTAAATAACTAATTCCTTTATGTATGTAATAATTTTTTATAATTATAACAAGGGCTTCTGGCTCTTTAAAATATTTCAATTCTTCTCAGGCAATTGCTGTTTAGTGGTAATTGTACTCGATGGCTTTGTCACCACGTCAAACACTTACTATAAGTGGCGAATCCAGGATTTTGGTCTGGAAGGGGCTGAGGTCATAAAAATTTTGCAATGTTGTGACCTCATTGCTTATGTAAGTCAAATCACTTTAACTTTTCTCACCTGACAATACAAATCACGAAGGACACCACAATATGTTCAATAATAATAAAAACACAATGAAATAACTAGCCAAAAAATGTTATTGACCCCATTAATGCTACAAGTACAAGTGAAATGACTACAAAAGCGGGATAAGTTTGGAGCATGTCACGCCAGAAAACAATGTTGCCACGTTTTTTTATTTATTTTAAGAAGATTGAGAATAAGCTGCTGTAGTGATTTGAAAAAAATTAAGAATTTTGGTTTAGCTGTAGGGGAGGCTCCAGCCCCATAGCACCCTACGATCCACTACTACTATACTATAAAAGATATATAATACAGAAAAAGAAATCAAATTAATAACTACAATTTTTGTACTATTCACAGATGTATCAATCTTCAAGCTTTATTTAATGAAAGACCATTTGAATTTGAAACGCATCAATAAATTAGCTTGACAACAAAATGATGATAGATCGAATCACTGAATTAAAAAGTCACAATTATACAACACATTACTAATTGGATTACATTCCCATCTATGGATGAGAAACACAAATCATTTTATTATTTGTAAATTTAGTTTATACTTTCATAATGTAATAAAAATTTTGGAATTTTAAAAATATTAAATTCAAATTGGTTAAATTCTGAAAAGCATGATTTACAGAATTTAACAATCTATCCCCCCCCAGTTTTTCCGTCACACTCAACTATCCGGACTTATCAGGTATCCGGAAATCAGTGTTTCCCAAGCATGCTGGTTAGTTAAGCTTTTACTGTACCTAAATTCACTAAGCTGCAATGCTGATATTGTCATGAATATTAACACTGAACTGGAAATTTTATATAAGTTGCCCTATATATCTGGCTCTGAAGTTGCAAGAGAAAATTACGTTACTTTTCAAGCATGAACAGTAAAAAATTATTTACTGCAAACGCTCATATTTTCTGTAATATTCAAACTATTTATTTTAAATTGGTTTATTTGGAGTTTACGACACCCACTTACTTCATTCCTCTTAGTATCGCCAACTCTTTAACGCCAAGAACGGCGATGAAAGAACATTTGTTTTAGGCGTGTCTAGATGTTTTTAACGAGTGACAAGCATGCATATTGATCTTTTCATCGGTGTTTTGCTTATCAGGCTATATTGCGCCACATTTCGATTGGACTGTTTTGTTCCATTTAAGATGCGATTGGTTAATAAATTTGAATAAAACTTCGTTTGAAATTCTTCGGATTGAATATCGGTTCAGTACCATGTATGTTATTCTGTGTGTTTCGCTTCTCAATGAATAAGTGAAGTTACGAGTATTCCGCTATGCTGAAAGAGAAGCCGTTGATGTTTTTTTAAGTTAAAAAATTTGCCTGGTACACACTTGAAATGGCACAGGCATTGCATGTGGAAAATCTTGTTTTCGGGATTTTTAAAAAAAAAAACCCTATATTCCCAACATTCAAAGAAAAATCGAAGCTACCAGTTTCCTGCTATGCTGAAAGCGAAGTCGCTGATGTTTTTTTAAGTTAAAAAATTTGCCCAGTTCATGCGTGAAATGCTGCAGGCATTGCGTGTTCAATCTCTCATTTTCAGGCAATGCATGCGCAAGAGAGATATAAAAATCATACTGCACATCCAAAACAGTATTCGGCGACGGCACGTGAAATTGCGCCAAGAAAAATTGGCGAGAAACAGGTAGGTACTGTAAACTCCACATTTACCTTTAAATTTTTATTCAATACTTTGCAAATATATTTAAATATATTATCCCAAGTTTCATACAATTTTGTTTAAAACTCTGTAAGTTAAAAGAAAAAAAAAAAATGATGGAAAATTTTGGATTTCTTAAGAAAACTTTTATATTTCCCTGAATATACTATCTATTTTGATGAAAATGCATGTAAGCAATGTGCATATTATACACAACCAATGATAAAAGTTACAAACAATTATCAGCTTTCTGTGAAACGGGGTGAACCAAAATCCCTTTTCGTCTTCAATTTCTCGTCGGTCCTCTAAATGCCCTCGTGATTGAATCTTCAATGCAAATTGCGTGTTTAAGCCTATTCTTCATATGGCTGAAGTTCTAGGAAAATCCATTTAGCCTTACAGGAGATATTCTAAAAAATGTGCAAATTTCAAAAAGTGTCTGCAAATTTGGCCACCATTGTATGTCATTAACCCTTTGACGCCCAAATTAATTTAAAGCATAGATTTCAATAAGTTACGTTTAAAACATTAAGTTAACTGTGAAAGTAAAATTAAAAACAGACAAAAAATTCTTTTTGGTTTTCTTTTTTTTTTTTAATTTAAAAAAAAAAAAACCTTTTCTCAAAAATAAGTCAAAAGAAAAAATTTCAAAATGATGACACTTTTTTGACTTCAAAATCTGGCTAATAGTATTTACTTGCTGAAAATTGTTCAGAAGTTTGATAATACCTGTTGACTGTATAGAAAAAGCAAAAAAGAAACAATGGAATGCATTCTGTTCAAGCATAGAAGTAAAATGTAACTGTCCTATAAATAGGATGCTGGGCGTTAATGGGTTAAATCAGTGCTGAAAAACTTTTCAGGAAAAAGGATTAAAAATACAACTAACATTTCATTTTGTACTATGAACTTTCAATAAAAGTTCTAAGTTTGTTCAGGAGGGAAGAATACATAAGGTTTTATCTCATTTCCATTTAGATAAGTCTTGCTCGCCAGCCTGTTCAGTTTTTCAGATTTGAAACCTCTAACCCTGAAAAATGAATTAATGATATTTTCTTGTTAAAATTCCAATTACAAACCCATCAGAAGCTAGACAAACTGAAGTTAAGGACCAACCAATCGCAAAATGGAGAAGAAAGTAAATGCTTTGAAACCTCACAGCATACCACATAAAATATAAAACATTAGGGTTTCAAGGCATAAGAGCCATTAAGTTCATTATACTGTGATAAATATAAGGATGTATGTGACGAACAATATGTTGACGATAAAGTAGAATTTGGGCAGACGAAATAGCAGATTTTCTACAAAGCTGATTTATATAAAGAATGATAATGCAAACTTGGCTCACAGATGGTTTTGAAAGCATAAAGCATCTTGAAGAATTCTAAATAATGGCAAATTAATGCAATAAAATCAGTAGATATTAAATGACAGTTTAATAACCTTCAAAGCGAAAAGGTAATTTTATAAGAAGACAATGGGAATTTGTAATTAAAAAAAAAAAAAAAGACTGATGATGTCAACTGACTGGCAAGCAAGTTTGACCTAACCGAAACGAAGTAACATATACAACATAACAAGTAAAAAAGTTTATGGATCTAATTGGATTTACTTGTCACTATTAAACTTACATCGAGATGGTGTGGTTTGAATTGTAACAAAAGCGAAATTTTACTTTATCAGTAGAAACACATTCAATTATTGAGCATGAAGCAATCATAAATATTCCTATCATATCTCTTTGAGCAGATATTAAATTTTATTACAATATGTAAACTTTTGCAAAAAGTATATTTCATTTTGTTTTAACCAATTTCATTCAACTTAATAAATGGTAATTAAACTACTTTTAACCATGATTTCTGATATTTAAGAATGACAGAAAAAAATCTGTTAACAAGTCAGATTACATTGTTATATTTGTTGACAAATATTATCATTATTTAAACTTTTGTATACAGAAAGTGCAAATTCAAGATTACGGAATGAATACATTTCAGAAATACAACGCTATTTACAAATTAAAACTAACTTGCTAGAAAAGCAATGTAGATATATTTTTCTGGTAGAAATGAACTCCTATGAGAGTTAAGTTAAGGAAACAAATAGGTTACACAATCCAACGTTTAATTTCATTCACAGCACAACGCAACGCAATATTTACATATTTACTTATCAGGCAGGCTATATGCTGTTTTGACAGAAAAAAAAAAGTGACGTCAGAATTGTGGAAATCCACCAAAATATGACGTAAACATTTCCAGACCACCAATCCTCGTGGCGTATTTTTCATGCGCTACCTAGTGACAAATATCAGAATGAGAAATAAGAGCAAGTACAGCTATCAATCGAAATTCCAGCGCTGACCGTAGCAAAATTAGCAATAAAGGTGTGCTCTCTAGTATTTTCATATGTTTTCTATGAAAAAACAATGTTTACAATGATCGAAGTGAAGTGCTGTTTGTAGTCGTGAAACGAAGCAGCAGTTAGAAATTTTAATAAAATATTTCTTTATCTAGAGTTAATAGTTAAAAAATTTAGATACGATTCTGTGTAAGTGCGTGTATTCGTTTGTTCCACACATACTGTATTTAATGACGAAGTAAAAAATTATTTCCTGTGTTTTACCCTCATGTATCTAAATTGAAATATTATGGTATTATTGAAATATTTGTAGTCATTTTAGTGTTTTATACTTCTTGGCGAAACGCAATTCATTGAGAATGAATTCAATGCTTCTCTTTTAACCTTTGAAAGAAAAGTAAAAGTCCAATACTTAAATGAGGGCCTAGTAGGCAAAACCGCCATGTCTACTTGACCTCGCCATGAATTATCCATTTCGAATTATGCATCAGTTCTTTTTTCTTTTGTTTTTTTATTGTTAATTCAAGATTTTTTTTTTGTTTCTACCTTTATAATTAATTAACTTCCTTTGATTAAAAATCTTGTGAAGTTATGTCTACTAATGTGTTCTAAAAGTACTACTAGAGCTTATAAAGACGTTTGCATGATCCTATTATAATCATATTAAATGCTTACGAAAAATAAGAAAGAGTTTACTCGTTAAAAAAACAATGCATTTCAGAAAAGATATTTATTCGATTAATTGCTCGTAACTGGTGAACTTTTTGAAGTAAATAGAGATTTATATAATTTATAAGCATATCATCTACCTATTCATAGTGCGTGATCAGTCATAATTTTTGAAAAAGTTCAGCATGCAATTATTATTTGTTTGGTTTTACTGTATTCAATCAATGATCAGCCATAAATTTTTATATTATTTTTCTGAAGTTTTGCTTTTATGGAAATGACCTATAAATAATCGTAACATAAGCATTAGTAAACAAAAACAAACTTCTGATCTCTCTATTATTTTAAGGTAATGGTTTTCTTGGGTTAAAAAATTTATTTTTAGTTTTCTGTACATATTTCTTTATAAATGCTCTATGCATCTTTTCTTATGGGGTAATCACCATTATCAATATGTTAAATCCATTGTAAGATCCTTTTAATTTTTATCATTAACTTCAGAAAGCCATCAGTTTCTTTCCAAATACAATTTTCTGCTTTAAATTTAATTGTTTAATTTTGCTCTATGTCAATTTTTTTAGAAGATAGGCCAAAATAACATCTTGCGTAAAACTGGGTCTTGAAAACAGAATGAAGTTAAGTTTTAAGTTGGATTTTCCATAAGATCAATGAAATTTAGCTAGTATTTTATATTAGGATTGCTGCAATTCCTTTTTTTTAAACCAAATCACTCTCATTTAATTCTCCTTTAGGACTTTATTGAGAGAAAAAAATTTGGCAGATAATCTTTTCAAATTATATCAATTCAAAAGCCGTTTTCTATAATTGTGTAATTTAATGTTTTTATCAAAAATTATTTAAATCCTTTAGTTACTTTGTAATCATGCAAATTTTTCTGTCGTAATTTTCAATATATATAAATACTTTTACTGCAAATCAAGATTTCCTCTATTTTAACATTATTTGCTTAAGGGAACTATAAACAGTGACTGATTAAAGCATTTTAAAACACATTAAAACAGTCTTTCTTGTATTTGTTTATCTAAAGAATCTCTCTTTTTACCTAGAAATGTTTTTATTAAATAAAATGGCTCCTTTGTCTTTTCTTTGTTCTTTTGTAATGTCTGGTATTTACATATCAGTGATAGTGAATTTCTTTAAAAAGCAATGCTTATAGGGTTTTCTAATAACAGCATAAGCCAGGAAAATTCATGAGGGGGGAGGGAAGTATACAACAAATTTTATTTTTTACTAAGGTGTTGGTGGGAAGAGGTTGTTCAAATTTGTTTCTGGTGTTTTAAATGAATTTTCTTAGTTAAAAATGAATAAGTAATTGAATGTTGTCAATTTTTTTTCTTACAATTTGTGATATT
This sequence comes from Araneus ventricosus, assembly GCA_013235015.1. Lineage (NCBI taxonomy): Eukaryota > Metazoa > Arthropoda > Arachnida > Araneae > Araneidae > Araneus > Araneus ventricosus. The sequence continues at coordinate 46,512 of BGPR01000856.1, forward strand.
TTAAAAATTTCATATGCAGGAAGGTAAGATATTTTTAATTTTAAGTAGCTTTTATTCATTTTTTGATGTTAACATTATTTTGTGAAAGTTATCAAAATTTTTGTCATTTCTGTTAAGGAATAATGGCTGTAGAAAGGTACGAGACATCAGCCTGAAATTCTTATTGTCAGCTTTAATCTTTTAAACTTATTTATTGCTCTGAAGCAGATCACTTGTTATATTGTCCTTCCCTCCCCCCTTTTTTTTAGTATAGATAATAACCATATAGCACATGAATAAGGAACAGAGAACCTGTAGTTTTATAAATAACTTGTATTATATAAAAGCTTCAAACAGATTATCAGAACTCTAGTACTTATTGTGACAAAGATGAATGCATTCATATGTTCTACTCTTTCAGACCTTTATCCATTTCAGTTTCTGTTTTGAAAATATTAAGTGATATTTCATTTCCCATATTGTGGGTTTGTTTATAACCTTTTACTTAGTATAATCTCAAATTCATGTTTGTGTGTCATGCTACTAATAAATATCCAACATATATAGAAGAGGTGGGGCATTATCTAAATGTCTGTTTGAAGTTGCATATTTTTTATTGGAATATAGTTTAAAAAGTATAATTACACAGGCTAAACAGATTTTTCTCTTATGTGGCGTACTATTTATATTGTATTTTAACTTAATATTTATGTTACATAATATTACAAGTGAATAGTTTCCTTTATTTCCAGTTACATTAAGATTCAAAATGTCTTGAATGGGATAATATTTCATTTGCATGAGTGAATAGTTTTCATATTTAAACCCTATTTTTTACTGAATTAGTTCGTAATGGATAGTATAAGTATGCATCTATAGGATTTAAGAACCGTGTTAGCACCTTTATGTTTTAACTTCTCATCCCTGCCACTAGTATATGTAAGTTGCTCGCATCATTATGATATTTAAACACTGTTCCTGGTATCTAAAAGTTTGATTTAAAAAATTAAAATACAAAATTTTGTGTTTTAATCAAGCAAATGACTGTTTTGTTGTATAGTTCAGAATTGGTTTACCTCATTTCATTCAATCGAATCCTTTCACCTGGGGGGGGGGGGAATTTTAATGTTAAAGTGAATTTTTTAAGTTTGGAAAGAAGTCGGATTAAGAGCAAGATAAAGTTTCAAGTAAATAATATTGAGGGTTGGGGGACCAAATCTATAGTCAATGGCAACCAAGTTTATACCACATGAGAAGTAGGACTGGGTGATGTTGAAAATCTTACATCGCGATATATAACCAGCCTTATATCGTGATTTATCGATATTAGAAAATTACACTTTGATAATTTTTTAAGCTTATTTTTAGATGCAATTACATATATCATTATAGTATGCTTGAAATAAAAACATTTTAGAAAATTGTTTTTCAAAAGTATTTTATTTTGATGGAAATTAATATTCTTAAAAAAAAAAATAGCCATGAAGTGTTTTTAAGAAACAACAAATATAAACAAGTCAAACATTTTAAGTTTCATTCTAAGTCTTTTATCTAAACGTGAATTAAAATTTCAGTTACTTAAAAATTAAGCAAGATTTTGGTGTTTTTTCGCAATATTTTCAAAAAATACTATCTAGCAAAATGATTTTTGAATTACTTATAATTCAAAAATGTCTTTTTAATGATACCAGTTTAGTTACAAATTACTGAAACATTACCAGCACAAATTACTAAACTCTAAATAATCCAAAGAAGTTTGTTTTAAAGGTTCCTGGCTCTTTCAACACATGCCCTACCATTGGGCAGCATTTCTCCTTCATATTCTGTCGCTAAAACCGTATACGAAATATTTAACTTCCAGAATTTAAAATCAAATAACTTTAATCATAATTTTGCTATTTTAAACATAGAAAATGAAGAGGTGTTAAAAGGGATTTATTTTAAAGATGCAGAAAAATTAAATATATATTAAAAAATTAAATTGAATACATAATTATTAAATATTATAGATTTAAATTAATATAATTAAATATAAAAAATTAAATACAAAATAATCTATATATATATGAATTCATATTATAATTGTAGATATGTGTGGGCCCTCACTGACTCCTGGCAACCATTATTTTCAGACGCAGTCCGCCACTGCATGCAAATGGCGAGCACGTCGGCAATCAAGCTAAATCTATGTCCACTTTTTGTCAGTCGTGTTCGAGGGTCTATCAATATGATGCATGCGCTAATGTTTTGTCCAGGATCAACGAAAGGAGAACATGTGTTCGCGTCCGCGGGAGGGAATCGACGCAAGCTTAAATTGGCTTAGCGATATAGGTGTTAAATCGATATTTTTCGATAAATCGATACATCACCCAGTCCTAATGAGAAGCTGTTAAGTGTATCATTCTCCTTAGTTATATTGTTCTCAATAGGATCCTAATATACACCATGTTTCAAAATGAAAGATCAGATTTCAAGAATTTATTTCATACAAACTGTTTTAAGATAGAAATGCATTCTGTATTCCACTAGATACATGAAGTTGTAAAATTTGTAACCATCACTTTCAAATTCTTTCGCTGTCTGCTTTAAAATATTGAAATGACAACCAGAGAAGTTATCTTGTGTTCTGGAATTTGTTACGTTTTAGTCCAATGTTCCAGTGCAATGAGCTTCTTGAAAAGCTCAAGTGAAATTCGTATAAGGCGGTTACATATGCAAGCTTAAAAGCACTACTCATGTGTATACATCACAAAACAATGTCAAACATATCCATGAACAGAACCCTCAGAAATCAATGCAGTGGACAAGCGTGGAACTTGGAGTTTCTGAAACAATAGTCTAGTGTGCTCTTGAACAGTGTCTGCATTTGAAGTCTAAGAAATTGCAATTTCTGCAGACATTGCATCCTGGTAATCTTGCAAAAGATGTAAATTCTGCTCTGCAATTTTGGAAGTTATGGAAGATTACAGTTTTCCTGAATGATTAATTTTTTCAAATGAATCAACTCTCCATCTATCTGGTATAGTTAAACATTACAATTTGGTGGTATCAAATTCTTTGTAGAGTTGCTGAATAGGACTGAAGCTTGCCAGATATAAATGTGCCATTTCTGTCATAAAGGTTATTAACCTTTTTGTTTTGTAGAGGAAATTGTGAGCAAGTTGCCATCTATATATATATATATATATATAAAAGGCAAATACCTTGAATCGTTCATCACAAAATCTCCCAAACCATGAGGCCTAGAAACTTCAAATTTGGCAGGTGGTTGCTTTTTGGGTAGTAGGTGTTCACTAAGAAAGGAATTTTCGAAATTTTTATTAGAATTTTAATTAAAAATTACCTTAAATTTTAAACGTTTTTCCGCAATAACTTTGGAGCATATTGTCACACAAAAATCATTTTAACATCATCTTAAAGTTTAAAAAATTAGCTTTTCAATAACACCATTTTTATTTCCATACGATGTTCTGTTTAATTTTAATTAATTTTTAAAAATGTGTCTAAACACAGTTGGAAAGAGCAATGGCATTACTCATGGTAGCAGTTCTATAGAACTGGAAATGGAGAAAGGCTTTGTGACAGGGAACAATCTAGGGGAAAATGCTGCCCATTCATAGTTCACACCAGTGGCGGCGAGTCCCTGGGAGGTAAGGAGGGTCAGTCGCCCCCTACTTTTTTTAGGGAAAGATTAAATTTTTATTTCATTTTAGCTGCCTGAAACTAGGAATTACAAAAATGCAATAGTGTTCGGGAAAACTAATTAATTATTTTATTCTCTACCTCCTATACTCCCTGGTCTTTTAAATGTAAATAAATTTTTTGCCGCCTCACTTTTTCCACCCAATCTGGCACCCACTTGCTCACATGAGGGCATCCAGTATGTTGGACTTTCACGGCCATATTCAGTGTTAATCATTCTACCGATGAGTTACAGATGAATTGAGTAAGAGTTATTTGAAATGCAGTTTTTAAGTTTCCTTAGCTGTGATTCAACATATAGAATTGTATCGCTGGCATTTCTAAATTACTCTTTTATATATTTTACTATTTGTGAAATACAATAAAATATTCACTTTTTTTTAATCCATCTGTCCTGAGTTGCCGCAGGTGAAACCACAGCGGGGAATGCTATAATTAATATAAAATACAAAAATAAAAACTAGTTTAAATGGGTGAACCAGCTGGTCGCCAAAGGCAGCTAGTACATGGATATATTAGAAAACTGGATATTCTTCCAGTCTCATTAAGAATTGAATGACTACATTTTCAAACAAGATGGTATCCTTTTTGGATTTTCATTTGAAAGTTAGGGATTACCTGAACAACACAATTCCTGGACGATGGATTGGAAGTGGTGGACAACCAGATCATGTTCATTTTTATGTTCTCTGAGGTCTTCAGACCTAACCCTCTGTGGTTTTTTTTGTTTTGCCAGATGATGTTCAGGATTTTCAAAATCAGATTGTGGAAGCCATGAATTCGGTTACTATGGACCAGTTAGCTTGTGTGACAAGAAATGGAATGTTAATGAAAGGATTGTTTTGATAATTACCAAGCTACAAGGGATGCTCATGTTGAATTATTGCAACCTAATGTATCACACTAATATTCAGACTTCCCTGTACCCAATGATGTGGGGAATGAGCTTCTGTATTATGCTGTTTATATGCCATTTTAAAAATCTATATGTAAAACAAACTTGTAGACCTTGCTCTCCTTCGCTATTTGTTATATGTTTTATTTCGTATTATATAAATGGCTGTATTATACAGGGTGTTCAGAAAGATTGTTTACTAACTTTAAAGGTAGGTCAGGCATACCAAAACAAGTCATTGAATATGGGGTCAAACACAAAAGGGATCCTCTCTTTGTCAATTAATTAAGTAAATGAAAAGGTTATGCCAGATAAAGTGTGCAATACACATTTAATATCCTGAGACTAGCACTTTCGGATGATTTTATACTGGAAAGGGGTGTTGGGCAATGAGTAAGAAGAGTGCATTTCTGGAGTTCTTTGTCAGATCATGGCAAGTAAAATGTAAATATCTACCCATCCATTCACTATTTTTGTGAAAGTAACTCCAACTGGCGCATGCTCAAAAGTGCAGAGGGTTTCAAAATCCGAGAACATACTATAATACAAATTTATAGTAGCAAAATAATCCAGTTGTATGAATAACAACATGCAAAGCACATACCACTTCAGACGGCATAGCCTTTGAATACTTAATTCTCCAAAGGTTTGCTGTTTTTATGTTGTCCTACTTGCCATTATTATATGTGTCATGCTGTAATATTCTCTTGTAATATTAATTCATCTTGTAATATTGTTTTTTATGGAACAGTACTGTTGTGCTATTGTAAACTAGCATTCCATTCAATCTGAATTGAACATGTATCATTTTCTTTCACTTAATTCACTGGCAGAAAACTCCCTATAGAAAGTCTCCCTTTGCATTTCTGGCTCCATGTTCTATTGCAAAAAATAGCTTTTTTCTATATAACTGACTGTCCTTAAAGCTTATAAATGACCTTTCTGAAACCTAATATATTTTAATAAATTTATCCTTTTGTAATGATTACTGTTTGGAAAATTGCAGTAATCAGTTAACTAATAAAGATGAATGTCCATCTCTGTTGGCGGTCTACAGAACAGACCGTTGAACATAGAGCTACTAAATTTGGTGCAGGTATATTTTGGAGGGTGGGAATGTGCACCTCGGAGCCAATTTTTTATTCAAATTTTAATTATTTAAAAACTAAGCAAATATTGACCATTTTCAGCCATATTTTTGTGAATAACTTCCGAAAGAACTATCGCATGAAAATTATTTTTATACCACTTTAAAATTAAGCAATTATCTTTCCAATGATATTATTATGAGTACTGTGTGATTATTACTTTTAATTTTACAAGGTTTTAAATTGTCATTAACTGTGGTCAAGGTCACTCAAGGAGACCGTTTCTCTTTTCGACCAGAGGAAGGGCGGGAGCAACCAGGTCTTGAGCCTGGCTAGAGAGTGAATTCGGTTGCCTCAGAGCCCAGGACCAGAGAGCTGGTCCTGTCAGAGCCCGGGGGCGGGGTGACACACCTGCTAAACGGTCATTTGTCAACAATAAAAGGGTAGCCATTGTTGGTCATTTGCTGTTAGAAGGAAAGGATTTTAAAAACTCATCTTGCAATCAATAGGAAAATAGTGGTTGAAGCAACAGGAATGATTTTCTGAATTAAGTATAAAACCTTTTAATGATCAAGATAAAGAAGATATTTTAAATTCATTACAATTGATTAATTCCCGCCCAAATTTTTTTGTACACTTCTTGCATAATGCAGAAAAAATTATCCAAAAATAATTACTTTCTAAATGTATTACACAAAATGACTAAAATGTTGACGTAAAATGTAGATCAATACTTTTTACAGGTCATCAGTAGTGTAGTTTGCAATATGATTAAGAGAGCTGTTTTGTTTATAAGGAATAAGAAAGTAAAGTCGTATACAAAAAGAATGTGGGTTAAATGTCTATCGCAATTTGAAGTTAAAAATTTTGAAATTATATTCCCAGTGAACAAGCTAGTCGCTGAAGGCGGCTAGTATTGAAATAAAGCTTTTTATTGAAGCTTATTTCCCTTAGAAAATGCAATTTAAGAGTACATGTTTAAATAAACTTAATGCTAAGTAGATGTGCTTTTGATTTTCTCAAGAGCTTTGTTTCTTATATTATGAAAATTGAATCAGAATTCTACTTAAATTCAACAAAAATATTCATCTACTTAGCAGTTTTTGCCTTTAGTTTTGATAGTGAGACATCTCGCAATAAATGTGGCACACCAAAACTTACATAACTTATCTCTGGTTGTTGGTGCAGATGAACAAGGAGTAACACCTAAGACATATAGAAATACATACTGTGTGGTCCTCGTAGGTTTTTCTGTATGGATATGTAATTCTGTCTTTGACTGTAATTCACTTAATCAGTATAGAAAACCTTTATGGAAAAGGTTAATAATTTTTTTAGTTTAATTCAAAGTCAATTCTTCTTTCTTTAAAATTTGTTATTATAGGCAATATATGAAGTAATTAGAATTGAAATATCCTTCTTCAAGAACTATAAGGGGTTGGGAAACCAAGGTGTCGTAAGAATACCAGATGCATTTCAGAAAATAGGGAAATAACTATCGGGAACTTGGAATTTTTGGCATCGTAATACGCAGAAATTAAATTGGTATTTAAGTGTTTATGAGACTTGTTAGTAGCTATTGCACTCCTACACCATGCTCAATTTGTAATTAGTATGCATCACATCTATGAGTGAAGTATTGTTTGACAACAGTTTATTTTTTCTTTATGCTTGAAACAATTTACCTACTTTCTCATATCCTTAATCTCTGGGGCTTATTTTGTATCATTTGCTTCCCATGCTCTGAAATACTTAGGGGAGACCAGGGTACAATGGACCACTCCCTATTATTTATTTTATTTCTGTTTTTGAATGTTTCCTAGCTTGACATGCAGGCAATAGGCCTGTAGTGCTGAAAAGAATAATTCTAAAACCATGTGCCTAACTGACAATAAGGCCATGTTATTCTTGGCTGGTGATTTGTAGTAGCTAAAAGTAAACATGTTCATTGAAGCATATTTTCTTTTTTGGATTAAAGAATTTTGATTTGGAAAACACGCAACTGATTTTGATTTCTGTGATTTGAAAACACACAATTGTGATTTGGAAACAACAAAATTGCTATGCACTATAAACCATCAGGAGTGTTCTCCCCTAAACTTTCTTGTATACTTCTCGAAAAAGGTGCGTTTCCCCTCCCCCCACGTGGATAAAAAAATTCGAACCTATTGTAACCCAGGATCCAATGACTATCAGAAAATATTTTGGTAAAGAATCAAATTCAAAGAGATGTGTTCCAATTAAATGCGTACCGATTTCTACTCTTGCTGGCTCAAGTACAAAGTCGCATAATCCTTCCGCGTGCACAGATTGCTACCAGTATGCATGCGTATGAAGAATCGGATGAAGAAAAAAAAGCGCCAAGCAGGAGTCAATAAATATCGTGCACAGAAGATTGCGTCTAGTACGCATGCGCGTGGAGATAGCGGATTCGTTGGAGATGCGATTATACAGACCGACAGACAGTCAACTTTTTGATGGATTTGGCCCAAAATTTTATAAGGATCTACATTCATGACGATAAAACTGTGTATGAAATTTTATCCATCTAGCTTTTCAAGTTTTTGAGTTACAGCGTTCACATGACCACGGACATACAGACAGATTTCCCGTTGACGGATTTTGTCCCAAATTTGATAGAAACCTACAAATTATGTTTAAAGACCACATACCAAATTTCATCCCCGTAGCTCTCATAGTTTTCGAGTTATCGTGTTCACAGACAGACATAATTCCAAAATTGTGTTTTTCGGACTCGGGGGAGGTCTAAAACATGGAGATTCGTCAAAATCCCGATTTCGAATTTTTTTGACGATTACAATACTTTCTCTTCGTATACGAGAAAGTAAGATAACATATTATTATATTTAATGCAGCTAAAAGAACCCAATATAAAATTTCTTATTTTTTAAATCTAATTGTTATCAAAGTTCCACATGGGATACAATGGAACGTCAAAACTAGGGTGAAATGAACCATCCTTGTTCTGTTCATCCCGTATTCTTTTAAAAATTGGACATTATAGAAGTATGCAAATTGTTTTCTATACTTATAAAAGGCAATGTTTGTGTGTGTGTGCGCGCGATGCCCAGACGAATCTATCGCACTGACAGCCATGGAATTTGGCACGCAGGTAGTCATAATGGTGACTCAATGCACCTCAAAGCCGGAATTTTAAAATTCAATCTAGAAAATTTTTTATTTAAAGTTTTGAGGTGTTTTGGGTCATTTATGTTTTACGTCATTTTGTTTTGGGTCATTTACGGATGTTTGGCACATTTACGGCTGTAGTATCTTTTCTAATGATCTTTGAAAAACGATCAATGCACCATCGGATAGAACAAACAATTTTCATTCTAATGAAGTTTGTTTTGAGCTTCGAACATAATTTACTGAATTTTGAGAAATTTTTTAAAAATAGTCAGTTTTGCCATTAGAATTTTATTTTCGTTTTTAAATTTGCTGCATCCAACGTTCTAATAACACTTATTTTCAATTTTTTTCAGCTTATAACTGCAATAGTTCTGTCAGATTTAAAACAAGAATGGTCAAAATATCTTTTCCCTTTTTTTAAATTAATTTTTTCCTGGTCAGTTGCAAATTATTTTTCTCTATCGAGCTTCCTCCCGCAACACTTTTCCGGAACGTTGCTGGCAATTTCATTGGCTGTTGGTGCAGAGCACAGGTGACGTCATAACCTTCAATTGAATGACTTTGATTATTATTTTCGGCAGTATCTTGACGTATTTATTCGTCTCGCATACTTTGCTTGCTGCATAATAATAATTTTCTCGTTGCAATTTTTTATTATTGTTTTGATTAACGTACTCTGTACTGTTTTTCTGCAGATAAAATGTCATTATCGCAAAGAAAAATAAGCGGGGGAAAAAAATAATGTGCATCTTTAGTTTTGTTTTCAGAACTTTTTCATGTCATTGTGGGCGGTTTTTTTCCCCCCCATTTTGTTGCTTGCTGTATAATAATCGTTTTCACATTGCAATTTTTTAATATTGTTTTGGATTAATATACTCTGTATTGTTTTTCTACAGTTGAAATATCAATATCGCGAAGAAAAATAAGCGGGAAAATCAATAATATGTATTTTTTGTTTTGACTTTGTTTTCAAAACTTTTTCATGTCATTGTGGGCATTTTTTTTTTCTTTCATTTTATTGAAGTCTTGATTCTACGGGCAATGCTGTGCTCCTACTGCTAGTATTTTAATGAGTTAATTAACCAATGAATCATGTAGTGTGCATTTTTTAAATGAAATTCTATGTATTAACTCTAATTAGGCACCTAGGAATAGTGAACAAGATTTTAAGTCATTTATTTGAGATTTCTTTCTTGTTTACATTTTAAAAACATTCAGTAAATTTTTCTTATTAAATAAAATACGGTCGAACATCGCAAATCCGGAATCGTTGGGACTTCGGCAATTCCGGATTTGGGATAATTCCGGATCTTAGGTCATTTCAATATTAAGAAGTGAATTTAACATCATAAAATACATAATTCAATTTAAATTTACAAAAAAAAAACTATTACTTGTTTTCTTTGATTTATAAACATAATTAATATTATTTCTTATTAATTTTAACATTTCTACAAAACATTTCATTTAAAGTGAGTTGCTTCATTAGTTTTTGTTTTTGATTAAGTAACTTCTCTTTTATTTTATGTATCGCCATTATGTCCGACTCCGAAATAAAGTCTTTATGCTCAAGTCCTTTTATTGTGGTGTTCAACACTTCCACTAAGCTGTCAATTGGCATTTTATCTTCCGCTTGTGTTTCTTCTTCGTTCTCTTTGCTATCGGATACCGAAGTTTTGGGGTTCATCAACACCATATTGCATATTTGGGCAGCGGTGAGCTGACACACTGTCGGGGCTTCATCGTTGCAATGCAATACTTCAAAGGCGTCATCTTCGGCAATTTCTTGTCCTCTTGACTTGACGTGCTCAAGTAGTTCAAAAAATTCAGCTTTTTCTTTTGAGATCTGAAATCCTTTGAAATCGGTATCCACGTTTTCTTCGTCCTCATAGAATACGGTTGCCGGCCACACATTGTGCCAAGCATTTTTCATCGTCGTGGTTGGAATACCATCCATCTTATCTGTTAACATATCTTACATTCTGGACTAGTTAGTTTTGAGTGCTAGAGAGAGGAAGGTATTTAACTCTGCGATTCATTACAATAGCCCCCCCCCCCCTGCAATACCTTCGTCGCACATCGTTGTACACGTGGTTAAATCTTTTCCCTCCCCAGATGGTTACGACCAGTTTCTGCTGATTCTGGGCGCCGATTTGTTAGATAACAGTTAGGATTTTTTTGGGGTGGGGGTGGGGTTACGGAATCAAAAAGGTCCGGATTTGCGACGTTTGACTGTAGTATGATTTTTTTAAAAATTATTTTTAACCGTTGCATCAACGCAACGTCAGCGGTTAATGGGTTAATTCTAATCATTTGGTCTATCAGTGTCAAGTTATTATAAAAAGAGGGAAAACATTTTCTATGTTAATAAACTCATTATAAAAGTAGAATTTAAAATTAAGTATTTACATATTTTTGATAACAAAAATTAGTATTCTGTAATGAATAAAACATCTGATTTGAAACATTTGTGCATTTGTAAGTCAGTTTAATTGAAATACACTTCTTACTGTTAAGAAGATTTGAAGAGACGTTGTTATTTAAGGGGGAAATTAATGTGCTATGTCTGTTATAATTACAGTGATTTGAAGTGCATTTAAATTCTTTACATATTATTCTAAGCAAGATATTTGTTAATTTTTTCCTCATTTTTTTACAGGTTAGCTGTTTTATAAAGCTTTGCAGAAACATAAGTACAGAAAGTCACGAACTCTTAAACTCGGAGCATTAGTGTCTTCTGAAAATTATGTACTAATGCTTATCAACCATGACTATTTTACCAAAGAAAAAAACTACCCAGCAAAAAAGCGAAGCTGAAAAACCTGCTGATTCAGCTAATCATAATTATTCAGGTGATAATCATGGACATACTTCTCATCCACCAGAAGGCCGAGAGCGGTTCAATTTCTCATCCAGAACATCCCCTCCAACTTGGCCCTTACACACTTCTCGTGAAGAGAAAAGGCCTGCACATTCATCTAACCTAGGATTTGATGAATATGTTAATGGTGAATCTGGACCAAGCCATTCAAAGAGACGACATCAGACATCTCCACATCGCAATGCGAGAAAAGCTCGCACTCATTCTAATCATTCACATAGGAGTGGAAGTTCATCTATTCCTTATTCTATTCCCGGGCCTTCACAAGTACAAGGTTTAAGTACAGTGCCAGAAAGGCAAAATAATAGTAGCAAAGGAGAAGTGGCTGAGGGTCAAGAGGAGGATCCTTCTGGATACAATAGTGGCGATGAGTATGATCGTTCATTTGACCAAATGACAGAAGAAGAGCTCCGTGAGAAAGAATTAATGTTTGAAGCTAAATTAAGAAAAAAGGGATATTCTATTAAAAAAATGGGTGAGGATGGTGCTTGCATGTTCAGGGCTGTTGCTGACCAAGTTTATGGAGACCAAGAAATGCATTCTGCAATCAGGAAATTATGCATGGATTACATGGCTAAAAATTCTGATTATTATTCCCAATATGTTACTGAGGATTTCGACAAGTATCTCCAGAGGAAGCGAAGTGATCATATCCATGGAAATCATATTGAGATGCAAGCTATGTCCGAAATGTTTAATAGGCACATTGAAGTATATCACTACAGCTCTGAGCCCATCAATATATTTCATGGCTCCCAGAAAACAGACAACGAGCCAATACGCTTGAGCTACCACAGAAATGTGCACTACAATTCTATTGTTGATCCATACAAGGCCACTATAGGGGTTGGTCTGGGCTTGCCTTCTTTTAAACCTGACCTTATGAATAAAACACTGGTTAGTGATGCCATAAGAGCTTCCGAGAATCTGGAACTGGAACAAGCAATGCTTGAAGATAAGCTGCGAGCCACAGATTGGGAAGCCACCAATGAAGCAATTGAAGAACAAATTGCAAGGGAATCTTACCTAGAATGGTTGAGAGAGAATGAAATTAAAAATCGTTCCAAGAATGTTGCACCATCTGCAACAGCTACCAGTTGTTCTAGTTTGATGGATGGCTATTCTGGTAGTATGTCTCCTCAGTCAAGTAGAATGTTGTCCAGAGCAAGATGTTCCAATTCTGCCTCATCAAGTCCAAAGATTAGTGACAGTCACGTAATTGAAAAAGAATCAAAATCTCCACTGGCTGGCACATCCTCGTATAATGATGATATGTATAGTGTATATAAAAAACAGGAAGAGAATGTTGGTGCCAGTGGCTCATCTATAGGGAACTCTGGATTTGAGCTGGTCGAAACTGCATCTTTTCTCAATCGGCTCCCACCATCTGTGTTTGGATTGAGCGACTGGGAAGATTCCGGCATCTTGGCTAAGGTTCTGGCCGAGTCCCAACAGGAATATATTGATTCTTTAAAACGTAACAATGCTAGTTAATTTAAACTTCATTATCTCAGTAAGTTCATAAGCTTTCTCGGTAATTGTCTTACTAATTTACATTCATTGCTCACTGTAGTTCAAACTATTTGCATTCAAATGTGTTTTTCTGTTTCTGTGATGCTGTGGGAAGCATCAATCAGTATGCATAAAAAACTACATACGAGAAATATTTTCAATTTATGCTTCTGTTTATGAAACTTCCCCCCAAGACTTTTACCCAGTGAAAAGTGGAAATTTTTAATAGCTAGAGGTTGGAATGAAATGTTCCATATCCCTCTAGAATTGCCTTCTCTGCTTCAGGATAATGCAAAATGGAGACATTGTCAGCAGATTGTATTCTAAGAAAGATCCGGCTTAGATCAGACTACTCTAGCTAACTGTCAAAATATTTGTTACTGCACTCTTAGTTTGTTTTCTCATTGCTCATCAAATAATTTTCAGAATGCTACAGTTATTTAAAACTAATAAAGTTGGTTAATTTTGTGTTTCTTATTTGGTGTTGAAATATTTTCATTTTATTTAAATGACTTTTCATGTAATTTATATGTTAACATCTAAATATGAAAGCTTTATTCTAGAGATTGAAATGAAACTTAATTTTTTTCTTCTTCCTAACTACTAAAAAGGTTGGAAATTGTATTTAATTATATCAAGCGATGAGTAACGTTTTTTAAAAAGTGAATCTATCAGTTGTTACATTTAATTTATTTTTAAGATTTATTCCTTATAAATGTTTCAATCGGATGAATTTTTTATTAAAATAAGAAAGTTAGATGTAATATTTTCATAATCTTAATTCTACTTAAATGCATATATTTAAATATACTATATTTTAAAATGACAGGGAGTTATATGCTTTTTAGTATGTGAAATAGTTTGTTGAGTCTTGAAATTAGTTGTTACAAAGAAAACTAGGAAATTTTATTTAGATTTATGTGCATCAACAAAATTGATTGCTGTTCTTGTATTTAGTATTTTTCTAATAACATTTTGTTATGCAAAATATGTCGCGTGCACAAATTTTTTCTATAGCTTTATTTTAAGGTGATGTTGTAACCTTTTGAATGTTAATTATATGTGTGATTTGTTTATTTTTATTTGTAGAATATAATTATTTTATTATTCCCTTTTCATCAGTTGTTGGAATTATGTGTTTACATGTATTGTTTTAACATACGATTGGTTGATAACCAAAGCATTTTTATATATACTTTTCTTAAATGTATGCAGCAAGTATGAAACACTGACAAAATTATGATTTGAAAGTGTATTCTACAGATCTTGAAAGATTTTGTAAGCTTTTGTATATCTTGTTCGATAATTTTAAGCTAAATTTGAATAGCAGTTTTAAAAACTCACAGAGTTAGAATTATTTTTAAAGCAATTCCTTTTTTTTCTGACTAAGGTTATTTTATCTCTTATTTAAGCTGAAATTATGTAACTGGAATTGTTTGAAAATAAAATAGGAGATAATTTGTTTTATAGATTTCATTGCAGCGCTTTCCAACGATTATGAGCTGCAGTAGTTAGTGCAAACATGCAAAAATAAAATGCATTAAAATTTTTCATTTTAGATTATTTAAAAAAAAAAAATTCTATAAATATAGACAGTATTGAATGCTTCTAGTAAAAAATTTTAAAAATATAAAACCTCTAAAAAATTTTCTAAAATGCAACTGTAATTGTTTTCTTATCACTGTGCGTGCCAACTTATCCTTATCAAATATATTAAATTTTGACTTGTAAATTTTTAACTATTCTGCCATAAACTTTTTGTTGAGATCTGTATAAAAATAATGCCAATAAATTTTGACTATTTATAATTGTGGGAAGTTAATTTTTTGTAATGTAATATGATGCACTTTAATTCAACAAGTAAGGAATTAGATTTACATTTAAATTCACATAGCTGATAGTTTCTTTATATTTAAATTAAGAGAAATTATTGATAAAGTCTATATATGAATGTTATATATAATCTTTATATAAAGCCAATTTCTAGTTTTTACTTAATTGTTTAATACAGAGCTTCTTAAACTGTATTGCAACCCATGGGGTCAGGCAGAACTCTTGTGGGAATGTGAAGACTTTCATGACATTTTTCAGATTTTTCAATATGTGTGCCCAGAAATTTCTTAGAAAATCCTCTTGATATTAAATTTGATGAATAATTATTTTAATTCTTTTTTTAATTTCTTTTTATCTTTCATTGTTTCATTTTCAAAATTTTGGACGATGAAATTTTTTCCTCTCCCCAAAAAAGGGTGCGATAGGAAAAAAGTTTAAGAAGTCTTGGTTTGTATACTTTAAGAACTGACGGAATCTAGCTTCTATATTTCAGAAAAATTTAAATAAATTGCAAAGTAACATTTTAATGTTGTATAATAATGTGTATAAAATCTTAAATAACTTTTACTGTTCCAATGTATTTTCCCTATTTTTCCATTCATGGTTTGAAAATATATTTTAAATGCAGATCTGGCAATTCACAACAAAAATTGCTATACATTTATTTTATAGCAAAAATTAAATGTGCATTATTGTGAAACTATCTTATTGATTGCTTTGGATTCTGAAATTTTTATTTGTATGTACTGGAATACAGTTATTGTCCAAATATGAACACTTGTGTTAAAAAAGTTTATTTTAATACTATTTATGAATGGTTTTCTTAAATTTTTTCACTAGTGGTCTGCATATACCACTTTGAAAAATAACTGTCTCAGACTTATTGATACAAAGCTGATTGATAGTTATTTTAGTATTGAAGATGCATTTTTATTCAATTTTGAGTTAACATTAAATTTCTCTTATTTTTGAAGTTACCATTATTGGAAGTTATTTTTAAGTGGATAAATCGGCTCATTACATAATAAGTTACTTGATACAAATTGCACTTTAAATGTCTGTAAAAAATCTTAGTTGTAAATATTTAGCTTTACTTTGTAATAGGAAATTTTGAGGTGTGAGATAGATATCTCTTAACTTGAATTGGTGCTTTGGTTTGATACATTTTTACTGCCTGAATACTATGTAAACTTTATTTGTTAATGCAAAAATGCAATTTCATTGCAGCTCTGTTTTCTAGTGCAATGAAATATTGTTAATAATTCATAAATGTGATGTAAGCCTTTTCTTTCAAAATATTGTAAAGTCGCATTCTCTTGTCTTGTATACATATATTAAAGTAATTGCATATTACATATACTTTTTTTCTCTTTATTTTTGTGCAGAATTAAATTAGTTCATGTTTTTACATCTCTCAACTACATTTTTACATAATCATTTTTCTGAAATGAATCATTAGCTTCTTAAAGAATATCACTCCCTGTTGGCAGAATCCCGGTGTTGAAACCGAAGAGTTACAAGTTTAAAATCCGATTCCACTGATGATCTGCAGGTTTGGTGCATGTTAAATCCATCCGAGTCAAACGTCTTACTGTAGGTGTATAAGTTTTGGAGACTGTCGGCGGTGTCATTTGACCACAGTTCAAAAGTATGAGGCCTGTCCCAAAATAAACCTCAAGTAGTACCCAGATAGGAAGCTAATGTAAGTAACCAAAAAACGACCACCAATTTCTGATCTATTTTCTTCTCAGCTTAAACAGCTATGTAAATGATAGCATTTAACAAGATTTCCTTTTTCTGTTTTACAGCCTGTTATTTAAGAAACATGTTCAAACCCGAGTGAAAATATGGAGTGAGTGTACATAACCTTAATTACACTGTATGATCAAAGTATCATAACACTTTCAGATTTGAAAGTTTCTCCAGAAAGATTGGATGAATTGCCCTTGATCTTTGACCATGTAAAGAATATGCGGTCACGAGGGTATTTAGGGGACCAACCATAAATTGACGAAAATTATTTGGGCTTGCCCCATTTCACAGAAAGCTGATAATGATTTGCAACTTTCATCAATGGTTTTGTTTTCTATATGCAAACATGCATTCTCATAAAAGTTACATGTATATTTGGGAAAATATAAAGGTGTTTTAAAAAATCCCAAATTTTCTGCATGTTTTTTGCTTATAGCATGTAAAGTTTTCAAGCAAATTATACAAACCTTATAGAATATATGATAATATATCAACATAGCATTATATTAAAATTCAAAGTAAATACTTTGAATATTTTAGGAAATATGAGTATTTGTAGTAAATAATTATTCAGTTAAGTAATAGAATCAGTATACAATAAGGAAAGTCAACTCCAGCAGAATTAATGAACACATTTTTACCACCAAGATTGATTGTCTGGAAGTACTGTGTGCCACACAGTACAGTAACACCTTTGATTTCCTGTGTTCTCGGAAGAGGAGTTTAATTTTTTCCACTTGTAATACCTTTTCGAGTGGGAACATTTTTCTTAAGCCAAAAATGTGAATTAATCCTTCATTTTCTTATTAATTTAATATAGCTTAATATTATAGTTACATTTGTATGATTCTTTTTAACCCAAAATTTTTCACCAATTTTTACTTGCACAAACTTTCAAGAATATGAAAGAGACTGGAAATATTTCCGCAGCTACTATTTGGACTTGTAACCAAATTTAAGAAGCCTAGATTTATAATAAAATAGGCACAGCTTGAAGGAGCATAACTTCTTTTAGAATATCTATATAAAGCTGGAAATTTCACGATCACTTCATGCAAATAGTATGATAGTAGCACTCTACACCATTCCAATTTTCAGCCCATCCATTTAGGTAGGTCATTTACGGACCAGACCACTTGACCCTTTCACGTTCATTGGTTTTACAGTGAAACCACACACTGAGCATTTTTTTTACTGCGTATGGGAGAAACGTAGCATTTTTCTTTCATAAATTAGAGTCGGACATATAGGCTAACTTATATAAAAATTCCAGTTCAATACCATTAGTATTCACAAAGATATCAGCATCGCAAGAGCTAAATTGCTTTTGATCTCTTAAGAAACAAAATCAGGGTTCTTGCACAAATTGATATTTTTTAAAATTGAATCTTCGAAAGAAATATTGAATTTTATGAAGTTGAATATCCCGAATATACTTATAAATTATATACAAAATTTAAATTGTACTTTGATGATAAATTATTCAGAGGAAAAATAGCCTGTTACCATTCATTAGCTTCACTGTGCAACCACAAATTTCTTGAAGATAAAAAATGCTAGATTTTTTTATCCTTTACATATTTATGATCAGCTATATGTCTAATACTGATTTTTGAAATAAATTTAGTAATTTTCAAAATGAAACATGCAGTTAACTTGAAAGGGTTAAACCAACACCTAACGAGCACTATAATGCCCTAGAGCTATTGTGCCTACTCCCCATCACAGAGAAAAAGAATCTGAGGTATCACTCCCATAGACCCTAATGGCAACTTTTTCACATAGACAGTAAGCCACTAGTGGGCTTGAAAGGAACTAACCGGAATACGTCACTGTGACACGAATGGAAACAAAACCAATTCCTATCATCCCGACAACGATGTTAACAATTAGGTATTTATTGGATTTTCAACTCGTTTTTCATGTTTTTTAAAGTGGCTACTTCTCTTGGATTCCACGGGGAGCGCTGAAATAAACCCCGAAGTGAGATCTCTTATTCTTTTTCTCTGTGCTCTCCTCTTTCAAATTGGGACACCTGCAGTAATTTTGTGGTTTTCGCTTTTGCAAGAGCCTCAGTACTCCCCCACAATGGTCACATTTCAGTTTTGTGGCCAAATAGTCCAAATGGATTTCAAGAGAGGTTGAAAATCCATAATTTTGACCACAACACTCCAATTCTCATCAGATTTTCACATTGATGACCAGTTTTGGATTATGTGACCAAATTTTTATGGTGTGGAGTGATCGTGAATGTTCCAGCTTAATAGTATCCACATGTAAAAACTTCATGGCATACCTATAGATAGGTATACTACAACAAATTGACTTTTTTTTAATCTTGGCAATTCCTATGACTAAATAAGAGCCTGAACATGGATCTTCAACATTAAAAAGCTATACATATTTTGATACACATTTATGAATTGGGGAATTTATGAATTTCAATGGATAAAACAATTAACAGTCACAACATCAAGGAAGAAGTTGTCTGTTCCACTGAAACAAAACAAGAGTGGCTTTTGTTTTTAACAAATTTTTAATAATATTAATATTTTTTTAAATTTATATTTTAGTTATACCATGAAATTCTTGCAAATAATAAAACAAACTCGTTTCCCTACATGTCGATTATGTATCTTTTTATTGTTGAGATACTGTTGTATAAAGCTTTATAAATGAAGGAATACAAGAAAAATATTTGAAACAAATTTAATTAGAAAACTCATGTACTTACAATCAATATTATAATAAGTAATAAATCACCCAAGACTAATGTAAAAAAGCAGAAAAGGGAAATTATGCAGAGTAGAATTAAAATTTAAACACTCCCACAATTACTACACAAAGCTTCCACTAACTTGCAGCATAATAAACATTACAAAGCTTATATTTTCATCCTTTATTAAAGTAGCCATTGAAAGGCAAGAAAGATTTTGTAGCATTTATTGTAAGCTAGTATATATGCATATCAATGGTATTTTTCAGGCTTATGACATGAATGGGGGGACAGGAAACAACTGAAAGCTTGGCTTAAGAATTGTTCACACAACCGAATTTTAATATCTTCTGAGAGAGTTGAATAAGTGTAATTGGATTTTGGAACTCGGAGATTTTAAAAATTCCTCGATCCCTTAAAAATATAGTATTTTGCATGGCGTATTGCATTTCTTTGGTAAGTGGATAATAAATGATTCATAACACAACTGATACAAAAAAGTAAGTTTTATTCTTAGCTGCAAAACACAAATTTAGCTTCTTTTGAAAAGAATAAAAAGGTACATTTTTGGGGGATAATAAGGTTGATTTTGTGATATGTGATTAATAACAAACACATTGAGAAATCATATCTTAAAATAATAATCACTATACACAGAAAAACAATTTTCAACGGATTTTTCAAAACTTACACTTCTATCTCTATCAAGATTTTATCACTTTTCAAGAATTAATCTTGATTTATAAATTGAAAACAAGCAACTGAAAGGTAACTACTAAATTGCATAAAAAAAAATATTAAAAGCAAAAAATTCTAACTTTTTCTTCTTTCTAAAGAACAAGTGTTAAAAACGTAAGTGATGATTTCATTGAGTATTCAAATATTTAAGTTCAACGAAATAAATATAGAAGGCACTATTAAAAAGTGAAACTGTCATTTGGGCTTGTATTTTCATTATGGATGACACAAAATTCATACTTCTAGTTATGTTAAGCAAATGCTGTTTTTCCAAGCCCAAAATACAGCATATGAATAAGCTCTAGATGTTTACTGGTGATAAAAATGCATAGTGTTGAAAAATTTTAATACTGTACAAACGAGATAAAAATTAATACAAGTGTAAATAAAATTAGATATGTTACACTTCAAAACAAGAAGAAAAATTAATATTTATGATAAATAAGTTTGATATGAAACATTAATTTGAAAACATCAGATTTTAAGTGTTCAAATTAATGATAATTATATAAGTAATACAAGCACTTGAATAGAAATAAAAAGAGTAATAAAAAAGTAAGTAAGAGTAATTCAGCAAAGAATAAAAGAGCAGTAAATGCATAAAACCATAAGTTCAATCCTTTGTAATGTTATTTGAGATGGAAATAACATGAAATAGTATCTTTTTCTGAAAGTAAGTAGAAATTTTACAACAAAAATATGTCTATTTCTTTCATGATTTTCTTAAATGAAAGAATTTCAGAGTTCTGTGAATCAAATTTGTAAATTCATTACAGCATTTCAGTTCATTTTTAATAAATGAGAATAAAATGAATAGTAACACATTTGCAAAATTTTATAAATGTGTTTTTCATAAAAACACTCATAAAAGGGAAAAAAGTTATAATTAAATATAATTTTTTTTCCCTCTACAAAGTATACTGTTTTAATTTTTACATCAAAATGGTCATATAAAATAAAAGCAATAAAAATTTTTTTTCTCCCTAGGAGTTGGAGTCGTGTAAAAGAACACAATATCAATATAGTCACAAGCTAAAAGAGGCTAAGTATTTTATAATACTCTATGAAGTAATAATTCTGTAATAGCAATCCTATTATGCTTAAAAGATGAATAATAAGTTCTCCCATCATATGATGAATTATCAAAATTGACAAGATTAAAATATGTAATTTCAAGATGCTACTAAATAATTCTATGTTGATAATTTTACAGATAATGGAAAGTCGATACGCCTAACAAATCTGAAACGATAAGATAAAATGGAAGACCATACTCTAAACATAAGATATTAAATAACATAACATATATCTTATTTTAAAGTGTTGTAATACTTTATATACAACCTCTCTACACGAAAAAATTCGATTTCTATGTGATTACTAATATTAAAGAAAAGTAAAAGTTTGAATACATTAATAAAATTACAACCAACTAAAATATTTTGATTTCACAGAATAAGATAACATCTGTAAGAGTTATATTTGTATCAGAAACTAAAGATCAATCAATAAAAATCTTTTGCATATAATATAAATAATGGCACAAAGTGTTATATGAACAACAGAAACTATGAATAAATATTTTTTAAATATTAATCAACATAAAATGGCACAAAAGCTAACTAAAACAGAAAGAACATAAATATCAAGCGAAACAAAACAGCAAAATTAAAGCTTTTTAAAGATCAATATGATGCAAGCAGCATATTTCAAGTATTTCATTACCATCTTTTTAGAAATAATTTGGCACAAGAAAAAGAGTAAAATCTCACAAGAGTCACGTGCATTCAACATATTATGAATACGATAACAATTTACAACAATGTTTAAAAGTCTTTCTAGTAAAATATGAAATAAAATAACAAAATAAAAGCTAGGAGAACTACTAGTATGATTAAAGAATATAATTAATCTTGACACACTGCACTATAGGAAAAATTTAGTCATTTTCACGTAATCCACATGGTCGTCGAAATTCTTGGCCACGTTCATGCAACCATTTATTAGACACTAAAAAGAAATGAAAATATATATATATTAACGTTTTCTGAAACTTCAGTTTCTAAATAAAAGGTAAGGAGAATACCCCCACAATATTTTTGTTATGAAATTAATTATCACAATTTTCTACGATTCTCAATAGTGCTTTTACTATTCATACATTACATCTAAATTCCTGAGACATCACACACAAATGTTTGCATATTAATTTGCTTTTTAACACAGAATGATAACAAGTAAATTATAAGTATTTCAAGTATTAATTTTATAAATTTCACTCAAATATTTTTATATTGTTTTTAATAGAATTCAATTTCCAAGCCAATTATTCCCTCTTATCTTTTGAAAAACAAGGGAAATTATTTTTAAAAATATGTCAAAATTCTATGATTAAACAAACAAGTGATAAAAACAAAAATATTTTATTTAGCTTAGGGGAATTTAATTCTAAAAAGTGAATAACATTTATTAATTACAGTAATTAATCTACATAAACTTTTACTCTGATTGCAACTCTTTTATGCACTCCAAAGATATCAAAAATTTCTTTTTTAAAAAGAAACCTTACATTTTAAAAAATAAGTAAAACAATTAAGTAAAAATAACCTACACACATTTGGCATTCTTGAATTTATTATAATATACTTTTATAATGATAATATTTATAAAGAGTTTTTTAGCTTTGAAGTTTAACGTACCCCATTTTGAGCCTGCTAGGACAGGACAAGCAGCATGCCTTGTTAGCATATCCCCCTCTCCGCTTTTGTGAAGATTATACCAAAATGCAACAGCTCTCTGAAAGTAAGGTTCTCATTACATAACACTCAGACATCAATGAGATAAAAATAACCGAGCTTTCTAAAAAGTGACCTTTACAATTAAAGATTCATTAAGTTCTTAAAATGAAACAATATTAAGAAAAAACTTTTACAGACATCAAAGTGAGTTGGTTATTTTAAATTTTTTAAAGAAGAATTCATTATAAACTATTAATTTTAAAATATTTTCCTTCCAGCTAACAAATAATCTTGGAGAATTACTGTAAAGCTGATGTGACATAAATTATCTTTTTTATATTAAAATTTTTTTAAAAAACAATTTATAAATTTAATCTAAAATTTTGCTATTTAGTGAATGTCTTACCTAGTGTAATTTTCTTTTAAAATTAAAAAGATTAAGAAAAAAAACTTTTGATAAGACACTTGCTACTTTAAACTATTTTAAGTCAATATATACTTAGATTATGAAGTAGTTTACCATACTACGTAATCTAGACGGATAATTTAAAAAATCCTTCATACTGTAGAATTTCTTATCAAATGATGATCATCAAAGTGAAAATGGTCTCTGAAATTTATCCATCGACTGACCTACCTACATCTAAGCATCATCACAAAGTGTCTTTTTGGTTCCAAGTATGTGCAGTTCTATGTCTTCACATACTTGGATCTGCAAGAAAAGTAAAAGCTTCCTGCTCTGTTTTTAATATTTTATTTCTATGAATTGCAATGTCAATTAAATAATTCAGAAATGCAGTTGGTGAAAATGAACGATGTAACAACAAAATTTTGAAAGATAATTTGTAAAATATTTCTTTGTATGTTTAAATACATCATTAGTCAAATTAAACTAATTACAAATAAAAATGGGTTGCCACTTTCCCCCAAATGTACACAATCTTTAAGATGCATTTCTTTTATTATTGCCTGCACACTTTTGTAAACACCATTAATTATCAATCCCAACAATAATGTTGGAACAATACAACACCAATTTCAATTAGGAAGATTAATTTGTTTTCTTAAATTGCTACATTCTTCACAAATTTACTATTTTTATTTGCTATAAATGGTAAAAAAGTTGCCAATTTTAATTATTTCAAAATAACCCATTCACTAAATATGCTAACATAAATATAACTTTAAAACATTAACCCAATAAACATGTGTATTTTTTCTGATTGAATTCTGATTCTGCAATCATTCTGACTGTTGGATTCTTATGTGTTTGGATCCCACATATCACCCGCGATCATATATCTTTTTCTATACACAAGAGATTGTTATCTATTACAGGAATTCTGAAAGTAGTAATAACCATAATATTTCTTTTCTTCGAACATCAAGCAATTTAAAAGCACACACTTAAGTATGAAAATATGCCTTTTGATGCACTTTTAAATTTCTTCTCTAGCATACCTTGACAATAAAAAAAGGGAAACAAAACACTCAGTTTTTTCAAAAGAGGAACAGAATCTATTGTATTACAAATTAAGAATTTTCAAGTGAAATCAAATTTTTGGCTGCATTAAAATCAGCAAAGTGTACGGAAAAAAAAAGCTCAGTAATGAACAAGACATATTCCTTCCACTTTTCCCCTACAGAAAATAGGCATGAAATTTATTAGATATATCTGTACAATGAATAAGCTAGTTAGAGATCTAATAAAGGAACTAAAAGCCAAAACAAGAATTTATTAAAATGAATAGATGGAAAATAAATAATCTTATGCTGGAAATGTATCCCAAGGAAAGGTTTCTTTTCGAGATGAGTCATTCAAAGTCTTGTGTTGATTATAATTCAGAAATATGAATTTATGAATCAAAGACGTCTGGTATAAACTGGTAAATGTACCATAATTCAAGTAGGGAAGCTCAATATCTGCTCATTAGTCATCCAAAAAGATCATCCTTAAGAGCCCAAATTTAAGTTTTAAAAGAGAATTATTAAATTAAATTATAACAATAAACTAATCAGATATTAAAAACAAAACAAAATCAGTTGAATTTAAACCTATGCCACTCATTCTTCAAACCACATGATAAAAAGGAATAATTTTTTCAATGCTCATTTTGAAGTTTCCTCATTAAAATTACAAATGAGGAAAAAAAACCCCCTAGACTAATAACTAGATGACATCTAAAAAGTCAAAATATTAAAGGACCAGACACAAGTCAGGATTAAACTACCTTTTTGGGATGCAAAGTGACTCCAATTTGAGGAAATACAGTGGCACCACCAGCATCAACATCACTCATCTGGAAATAAATTTCGAGACCTGTGACAATGCGCATATTCTTTAAATGCCACATGCTGAATTATGCATGTATGAAAATAATCACAAAAATTGACCTAAGAAACTTACATAAAGTAGCCAGGTTGCTATTCTGTTTCCTGTTCCTAAACTTTGGAATGCATTCTTCTCTTCCCTCTATTATAAACAAAAAAAACTTGCAGTCAGATACGAAGGAAACTCTTTAGTTTAGTAAAAAATATGAACTTAAAAGTTTAGCATATAAATAAATATAAGAAAAGGCATTACTCACTCTAGCAAAGTCAAAATGTGGCTCATAGTGTCCTCCAATGCCATAATTAACAACTTGGAGTTCCTCAGCAGTAGTAACAGTAAGTCCAGTTACATCTTCCACTCTTTGAGATATTTTATGAACAACAGGATGCTCTTCATTTCTTAACCAAGCACTACAATAATAATAAAAATAAAATGAAATGAGCACAGGTATATAAAGAATTAAGATCAAGATCACAAAGTTGTTTATCTCATTCATTAGAACTAATTAAAAATAAGTAGAAGAAACAAATATTCTTGTATAGAAATACTACGTTAGGAGATCCAAGAGATATACCACTTGAATAAATATGAATATTTGTACCTAACATGACTTGCCTATTGCACGAGGGCATTTGACACCAAAAAATAGAACTTTTATTTAGCACAGAAGGGGTGGCATCCCAGTTATTGTGACTTTTCCAGTTAAGTTACTGTGAATTTGTGCTACACGCAGTGTACCAACCACCACAAATCTTTTTTCTTTGATTAAAATTATTTGTTGAATTTCATGTCTTTAAAAAAAATAGCAGCACAGAAGTCCATGCTCAAAACTCACTGATTATACTGATATCGAACAGTATATATTATAAGGTTTAAACTTATAATATATACTATAACTTAACTCTTATTTATGATAACTTTTGGAAGTGGAAAAATCTATCAAGATTAAACAGAGATCAAATAATGTATCCATTTTTGAATAAAATGTATTACATAAAACACTGCAAAATTATCTTAAAGAAAGTGAAGGTTTCATTCATCCCTCATTTTATTATTCTACTGAAATTTTAATTGAAGTCAATACAATAAAAAAGATAGGTAAAAAAACAAAATATAAATGGCACTTATGCTTATTTCAAGCAGGTTAAAAATCCCTTGAATCTTGTTTATCACAGCATGTCATTCAAAACTTTCATGAAAAGAAATACAATTACATCTACAACAATGATATACTTCATCAAATGACCTGCTGACTGATCAATGAGTTGATTTTACTTTCCTTCTGTAACATTTCTGAAGCATGACAAAATTATATTATAGCTACATTTTAATGGCAAACTTCAAATACCACATGGTGCAATTCAAATAATTTTATAAAAATATACACACTGAGTGATAATTTTCAAACCTATATTATCTCTATATCTACTTCAAATAAAACGTTTTCGTCAAAAGGAAAAACAAACATGCATTTACCTTTTGCTAATTCTATAGCTTGCATATTCTAGTTCTCCAGATTTGGCATTCTGAACAGTAGCTCTTTTCAGCTAAACATAAAAATAAGGCATAGAAATCTAATTTTGGAAGGACCTCAAGTTCAGACACAAATAAAATGACAAAAAAAAAAAAAAAAAAAATCTTCACTTCATCTACTTTTACTAATTTCTATACACTAAGCTTAAAATATTTAGTTCAGGCTCATTATTTGTCAAAATACCCAATCTCATGGAAGAATAAATAAATAAATATAAGTGAAGAATAGTCCATCCAGCAATTTTTCTTTACACATTGAAGGAATAAGATTTCATGTGATTGTCACCTGATTAATCACTTAAAGGAGACACTAAATAAAAAGATGATTCAAAAGTAATTCAATCACAAACTAGCTGCATTTAGCAAAAAATTGCATCATAATTTTTTTTACACTTTTATAATTCAGGGATGCCACTCACAAAAAAGCAAAAATGAGGAAATTGTGCGTGAATTTAAAAAAGTTCAAGTGTGGGAATCGCACGCAAGTAAAAGAATTTGTGAAGTAAAATTTCCATTTTTCATAACATTTATGCATGAATTAATATAATATATAATAAAATGAAAATTTGGTTATAATTAAAATCAATGTTATAAAATTAAAAGCTTTTTAAAAAATAAGCCGACTGCATAAAAATGAGGCTTACTCAAACATACAAATATATATATAATTTAAATTTGATTTTTAATTAAATTTTTTACCCAATAAAGCTGTGCATGAATATTAGAAACAGAAATCCAATCCAAATCATATATTTTTACAATTAAAAATGTCCAACACTAGGACAGAATTTAAAATGTTTAAGTTACTAAAAAGTTAAATTACTGCATTCTTCACACAAATTAAAAATTTTGAAAAATACTAACAATATTATTAATTTTATTACAATGCTGTATTTTTACACTCAAATGCAGAAATTCTATAAAAATAAAACATTTTTATTTTTAATATTTGCACGCAGAAACATCTCTTCGATAGTTAGGATATTATTTTTTTAATTTTAACATTTCTTTTAGAATTAAGTTCAGAATGAAAGTTTTTGACAGCTTCACTTTTACTTTTATCCTCAACTTTTCTTCTATTGGATTCATTTACATTTTCGCCACCATTAAAATTTGGTTCATGCAGTCTCTTTAAAATGTGTTAGTTTTTTCTTATGATTTATCCTTTGCCTTTTAGTTGCATCTGCAGACATCTTTTTTGCAGCTTTTTTTGTCAGAGCTTTTTCTTTACTGGCATTTAATTCTTTTATTCTCTCTTCTCTTAATGATTTATTTTGTTTAAATTTAACAAAGTAAACATTCCGTGAATTTCTTACATTTCTCACCAGTTTCGGATCAACTTTTTCTTTGAGAAAGTCATGTTTGGAAAACATACAAACTGCCGATTTTTTTTTTTTTTTTTTTTGTGAGCGCAGCTCATACTTAATGCACTGCATAGCATTAAATGTTGAAACATTTAATCTATTGCTTCCAGGTGTAATCACATTATTCATTATGCTAAAGCTACTTTCCACTTTAGGTTCATGGAAGCAGGTTAGCAAAGCAAATGTCATCCTTGAAAGTAGAGGATATTTTAAGGTATTCTCCACATCTCCCCACCATAAATCAACAGATTCTTCTACAATATCACTAAAATGATCATTTTGAAAATTATGTATTTCCAAATCATATGCTTCTTTTTCTGAATCTTGAACAACATTTGAAGCATAGAGTGGCAGTTCTTTCATCAATTCTAATGCAACAGAAGTCTTTCTATTGCATGGATCCAGTGAAGATACTGCCTTTAAAAAAGGGTTGGCAAAAGGCATTTTTTCCACAAGCCACTTAGCACACCCAATGTATGTCTTAAAGACACATATCTTAAAATTTTTTATCACAATCAATTGAGATTTCGGAGCCAACTTTATAAGTTGCTTTGCAGTATCACCCACAAAGATTGAAGAAAAAGAAAGAAGAAATATCCGCGAAAATCGAGGATTGATTTTTTTAAAAAAAAAAAAGCGGAATTTTTCAAATCGCGATTTCCGCGGAAATCGCGGATTTATAAAAAAAACAAAAAAAGCGGAAATCCGCCGTTCGGCGGAAAAGTGGCATCCCTGATAATTTAAAAATATCTTAAAGGCAATGGTAAAAAGTTTATGTGATGGAATGTAAGTAATAATGAAGAAGAGGAAATTTAAATCTTGATAACTTTTACAGTAAAAGAAATCCTAATACATTTCATTCACATTCCACGATTTACATTTTAAGATTCCTTACAAGTCACTAAAATATATAACTGCATGTCTGATAACTCAGGATGAAAAATACAGAAATACACTGATATGTGCATTGACTATAAAGACTATATGACATGCTTTAATCTCAAGTTTTCAACTTTATGAATAACACAAAGCAATTATTAAGCATAATATAGATTGATAAATTTTTATATTGCAATACTATCTTAACATACTGAGTGTTTTGTTCAAATTATGAGTTTTTAATGATTCATGTTATCTATACTTATAAAAGGCAATGTTTGTGTGCTTGCTTCCACGAGATGTCCAGACGAACCTATCGCACTGACAGCCATGAAATTTGGCACACGGATAGTCAGTCGTAAAGGTGACTCAATGAACCTCGAAGCAGGAATTTTAAAATTCAACCTAGAAAATTTTTTATTCAATGTTTTGCGTTGTTCTGGGTCATTTTCGTCACGTTTACGGCTGTAGTATCTTTTCTAATGATTGTATAAAAACAGTCAGTGCACCATCGGATAGAACAAACAATTTTCATTCTAATGAAGTTTGTTTTGAGCTTCCAATGTAATTTATTGAATTTTGAGAAATTTTTAAAGAATAGTCAGTTTTGCCATTGAAATTTTATTTTTGTTTTTAAATTTTCTGCATCCGATGTTCTAATAACACTATCATTTTCAATTTTTTTCAGCTTAAAACAAGAACGGTTAAAATAGCCTTTTCCGTTTTTTTTAAATTAATTTTTTCCTGGTCAGTTGAAAGATATTTTTCTCTAGCGAGCATACTCCTGCGGAAGTTTCTCCGGAGCCTTCCCAACATGCATTGTTGCAATTTCGTTGGCTGACGGTACAGAGGGCAGGATACGACATAACCTTCAACTGAATGACTTCGATTATTATTTTCGGCAGTGTCTTAACGTGTTTATGTCTTGCATATTTTACTTGCTGCATAATAATCATTTTCACGTTGCAATTTTTTCATATTGTTTCGGATTAACGTACTCTGTATTGTTTTTCTACAATTCAAATGTCATTATCACGAAGAAAAATAAGCCGGAAAATCATTAATGTGTAATTTTTGTTTTGTTTTCAGAACTTTTTAATGTCATTGTGGGCGTTGTTTTTTTAAAAATTTTTTTCATTTTGTTGAAGTCCTGATTCCACGGGCAATGCCGTGCGCGCACTGCTAGTAAAAAGTTATGCTTTTATAAGAAGTACAAAAAAAAAAAAGCACTGTAAAAATGCATAATGCAAAGCGCTGTCAAAAATGCACGATGATTTGTTTGAATGCTCAAAAGTATTAACAAGAGAGAACATTAACAATTTAATTAAACCTGAACGAAAATTTAACTCAACTTTGCAAATACATCATGAAAAAACAAAACACTTACTCTAGGCTGAGCTAAATATTTCACAACTTCAATTTCTTTGTCGGTCACAATGTCATGAAAGATGAAAATTTGCGGAGCTTTAAACACTATTTCTCGTTTAACAGGTTGAAGAATATAGTAAGGATGGCCATTGGTAAAATAATCACATTTAAGATTTTTTTGTTCTTCAAAACTCTGTAATAAAATATAAAATAAATTATTTATATAAATTTTTTGAAGAAAAGTATAAAGTGGACATAATTTTTATTTCAAACCTATGATAATATTATTTGAATAAAAAATAATTTAAAAATAGAAATAAGCAAATAAAATAAAAAGACAAAGTGTCTAGTTATTTCATTTGATTATATGGAAAGCCAAAAAATACTTTTGTGACATTATCATATAAGAATTAGGAGATAAATTTTGGAACATTATTAAATTGCACGTCAAAAAATGTTCCTAAAAGAAGGCATACAAATCCATTCTTTGAGAATAATAAATATCATTAAGCTACATTTCGTTAAAGAAGACAGTGTTCACTTTTTGTTAATAAAAATAAATATCAGCTTTTAAAGCAAACAACCACTCATTGATCATTTTACATCTAGCACAGAAATCTGGAATTCATAGCAGCTAACCAATAGTTTTAAGTTTAATATAGAGTGAAAAACACATGGAAAATATATTTCAAAATTTAAAGCAGGCCACCAGTGAGAGAGCATGTGCCTGAAATATACCTCAAATAAACGAATGACCAAAGAGGAGGTTAAAGTTGTAGAGGAATATTAAACATGTTGGAAACCTCGAGGTCAGCACCAATCGTTGATTGGTAAGGTCGGAAATGTGCTGTGAATGAGACATCAGTGATCAGCAAAAGAGTGCCACTGTGTTTGGATGGTGGAAGGCTCGCAAAGCTGAGGGATTGCAGTACACTTGGGTATGAGAGTATTTAAGGTTAAGTACTGCTCATAAGTAATGACATTTGTTAAGAAAAAGAATTCCCTGTGAAGCCAAAAGATATTACCTTATGGCAATGCATGGAATATATGGCATTATAATGGCTAGCACTAACTGTATTCAAAATAGGAATTAATTGTTGTCACTAATTAATGCTCAATCAGGTTCTTACATTTCCAAACATATCCTACAATGGAAACCGCATTGCATGGAATTATTCAGCTTTACATTTTGGTGACTGAATACTGACGGTTAACAGCTAAAAAACTTTGTGCACTCACTGCGGTGGATTCTGAACGGCATAACCTCTCATATTGTTCTCTCTCGGACAGTTCAGTATCCGATTTGGTAGATTCAGAATAATTTACATCACCAACTAATGGAACATCACCATCATCTCCTCTTTTCATCTGAGCTGCATTTCTGATGGCATCTTCATAGTAAGCTCGATTTCCAGCAGCACGAGGATGATTTGGAACTGGTTGGGAATTGCAAAATTTCATGAGTAAGTTGGTTATGCAAAATTTTACAGCATTAATAACTTAATTTCCTACTCCAAAATTAAAACAAATGAAGGACATATATTCCTTCTAAAAATTAACCAATCATAATGAGTTACTGTAAACCCCCTTGAAACATGATCTGTTAACCTGTTTCCGAGTTCCAAGATTTGCTTCAAAATTTATTGGTGTTCATTAGGTAGTTACATTTTGAAGGATAAAATTTTAAATTCATGAAATGAAAAAGATGATATCTCCTTCAAATAATTATATGTTTAATAACTCTGAAGTCAAAAGTTGCCTTAGAAGGAAAATAATAAAAAGTTACAGATTTTTAGGCCAATGAATTAATACAGAGTATACTGGGTATTGAAAATATAATCAGAACACAAGCAACAAATTTGAAATATTTAGTTCATTAAATGAAAGAAACAAATAAAAAAAACCCCTTCAGATACAATTTACTGACAAAAGATAAAAATATTCTTAACCAATAAACAGACTGAGAAAATTTTAAAATGAAATAATTTCTGGAATTTTCAAGCTACATTATGGATAGAGAAGCAAAATATCAGATTAACATTTAATAACTATTATTTTTCGTTTAAACATGGGTGTTTATACGCAAGATAAAGGCATAGGGGAAAGTAATTAAAAATGATAAGTTTTATTCTTACCAAGTTCAAGCAAATCATTTGTCAGTTTCAGAGCATGACGAGTATTTCCTTGCTGTTAAATAATAATAAAGATGCAAAATAAATTATAAAATTACAAAATTATTTTGAAATTTTAAAAATTATTATAAAAAATTATTTCGTTCAAAATTTTAACACAGAGAGAAATTATTAGCTTAAAATAGTGCTTCATAACTTTCTGATAGTAAAAAATTAAATTCTTCTATTAATAAATTTTAAATGATTTGGAAAGTTTAACAGAATGTACCCAAGTATTGTTTGTTACCAAAAAAATTTTACAAAGTATTATTAAAACACAGTATACACAAAAATGTCTTCATTTGTCTATTCAATGTCACTAGCACATCAACAAAATCAGAAATTGGGGGCTAAACAGAAGGGACACCAAAGCAAGCTTGGCACTTCATGTGTTACAACTACTTTTTTAAAAATTTTGAAAGTATGTTTCACACAAAGCACCCGAACTACAGTATAGTTAATTTTAGTATTGCATAATTAGCATTTACACTTAATTATATGAGTAAATGTTCCACTTTTTTAACACACAAATGTTGGTCTAAATGATACATATTTTTAAACTGAAATTATACTAGCATTTGAATGAAAGTTGTTTTTATGAAATAACTTATTTCTTAATACATATAAAAAATATTTTAAACAAACTGTATAAGATAATTAACAACTATCTAATAATTACAAGAGCAAGCAATATTGTCCTTAAGAAAAAAAAATGTAATACGAGGACCCTTTTTTTTCAACATCCGATTGAGCCGCTAAACAGTGGTAGGAGGTGGACGACTCCAAGCATAACCTCAACTACTGTCGACACCAGCTGGCCAGTTTGAGATGAGCTGTCGGCACATGAACATGGCTGGTAGAATTGATGCTCCACCAAGTGCGATTTGCGAAGTGTTATTCACTTTCTTCAAGCAGAAGGTTGGTTTGTGGAAAACGATCCATGCGTCAGGCTTTATGATGACTGTGAAGAGTGATTCCGACTTCTGGCGTTGTCTTCATTCATGACAACACCCACCTTCACAGTGCTGTTGTTACCCAGCAACTTCTGAAGCAGTTTAAATAGAACATGTCTGTTCGCCCGGCGAATAGCCCCAACCTAGCGACACATGATTTTCATCTCTTCCCTGAATTGAAGCACTGGCTAGGAGGCCAAAACTTCCAGAAAAATGAACAGATTCAAAGCAAAGTTAAGGCCCATCTCACAACACTGGCTGCAACTTCCTTCAAAGGGGATCGGAAATCTGGTCCACATCTTCACAGTGATTATGTCGAAAAGTAACCATATTTGAACATACCTTTTGGTAATAAATTCATTTTGATCTCGTCTTTTTTTATTGTCCACTAGCAGTACGTGCACGGCGATGCCCGTGGAATCAGGACTTCAACAAAATAAAAAAAAATCGCCCACAATGAGACGAAAAAGTTTTCAAAACAAAATCAAAACTAAAGATACACATTATAGATTTTCTGGCTTATTTTTTCCACGATAATAACATGTAGAAAAACAGTACAGAGTACATTAATCCAAAACAATATAAAAAAAATTGTTGCCCGTGGAATCAGGACTTCAACAAAATGAAAAAAAATTCTTAGAACATGACAAAAAGCTCCGAAGGTTATGACGTCACCTGACCCTTCATCCAATCAAATTGAAAGCTGCGTTCCGAAAGACTGTTGCTGAAGAAATTTCGCTCAACAAAAATAACTTTCATCTGCCCAGGAATAATTTAATTTAAAAAAAAACGGGAAAAGATATTTTAACCGTTCTTGTTTTAAATCAGAGAGAACCGTTCTAGTTATAACCTGAAAAAAATTGAAAATAATAGTGTTATTAGAAAGTCGGATGCAACAAATTTAAAAACAAAACTAACATTTAGATGGTGAAACTGACTATTTTTTAAAAAATTCTCAAAATTCAGTAAATTACGTTAGAAATTCAAAACTAACTTCATTAGAACGGAAATCGTGTGCTCTTTCCAATGGTGTATCTATTTTTGTCGTACAATTATTCGAAACCAAACTAATGAGAAATTAGTGCGAAAAATCAACCAAAACAACACAAAACATTAAATAAAAAAAATTATAGATTAAAATTTAAAATTTCGGCTTCGAGGTGCATTCAGTCACCATTACGACTACCTGTGTGCCAAATTTCATGGCTGTAAGTGCGATAGATTCGTCTGGACATCGCAGACAAACACACACACGCACACAAACATTGCCTTTTATATATATTAGAGATTGGATGTTGAAAAAAACGACCCTTGTATATGAAAATCTTAAGTAACAAAAGAGGAATTAAAAAGTAAGACACAGAATAAACTTAGATTAACTATTTTACAGTAACTGTTTAAAGACGCTCTACTAATAATAAAGGAGAATGTGTGTCCGTCTGTGTGTCGATCCTCTACAGGGCAGACCGCTGGACCAAGAGAAACGAAATTTGGCACAAACATACTTTGGAGCAAGGGAATGTGCACCTCAGAGCTCTTTTTTTGAAATTTTAATTAAAAATTAATCGAAATTTTGATGTTTTTCCTTAATAACTTTGGAACATATTACATCACAAAAATTATTTTTGCAACATCTTAAAGTGCAAAAAATTACCTTTTCAATGATATCAATTAAGTTGTCGTACAATTTTATTTTCTAACTTTAATAATTTTTTAAATATATTTTTTGGCATAATTTACAACAATACTTTTCATTGTTTCAACGCAATTCAAATTGTTTTTAATTGTTTAAACACATATTTAATTGCATATTTCTCTTTCATTGTTGAAAGTTTAGGTAATCACCTAATACATTTTGCTATCATATTTTATTTCATCAAAATTTTTTGGCATCAGCAAACCAAGCTCCGAAATATTATGTATATTGAGAAATATATCCAGTAAGCTGAATGATTGTGGTTGCTACGTTTTCATTTTTTTTCACCATGTTTTACTCCAACCAACATGCCCTCGGCCATAAAATGTACTGCGCCTTTTTAATGTTGAAATTGAATGCATATTTTGCAAGACTAATAAGAAAGTGAAGATGGCACCAACAATGCACAATTAGATGTTACATGACATAGTCAGTTATTTGACTCCATTAGGGACATTTATGTAGACAAAGAACAGACCAGGTGCAAGGCAACTAAAAGAACATGGGTAAAATATCTACCACAAGCTGAAGTTTAAAATTACGTCATTAAAGGAACCATGAATATAAAATGATGTAAAATTCAATTGAAATCATATTCCTGGCGACAAATTGGTCGCCGAAGGCAGCTAGTAAAAAATAGACGCAAAACATTAGAGATAAAAAGCAATAATCAATCTACTCTATTAAAATTCATAGGTAAACAAACGTATGTATGTCCCTCTATCTTCTCACGAACCGCCGAATGAAGAAGCGCGACATTTCTCCGATCATCAGTAACTACCGTGGCGTATCTTTCTTC